>JAGFNQ010001701.1:197871-412826 GCA_024364735.1 Boesenbergia rotunda
TATACAGAATTTTCAACCGTTTCAATATTCACAGCCATGCGATCCAAATTTTCAGCAAAATCAACCAAATTTCCAGCCCACTCAATTTCAGTGTTCACCACCACAATTTCAACCTCAGATTCAAGATTTCCAGGGCTACCATTCTCAGCTAGTTCAACCATCCTTTCAACCACAATTTCAACATTTTCAGCAAGGTTTTCAAAATTTTCAGCAAGACACTCAGAATTTTCAGCCCCTCCCAATTCCGCAGTTTAATCAAGGAGGCTTTGATGATCCTGATTGGGATGAGGAACAACAACAAAGGATGATAGAGATGTGTCAACAAATGCTACAACAACAACAAGCTTGGCAACAACAAGTCGTACAACAACAGCAAGACATCGAAGAAAGCCTTGCAAAATTGGTTGATCAATGGAATCAAATACAAGCTCAAAGATTAGAACAATCAGATGATTCTATAGGTGCAGGGGATTGCACAGAGCCCCAGGGACCACCTACAGTGTTTGATACATCAGAAAATTCAGAGGATAGGATTGAGAGTGTAGGGGATTGCACAAAGCCCCAAGAATCACCCATTCCTATTTCACAGGACCATTCTCATCTTTTATTTTTGTGATTATAGTATTATTGAAGGTCCTAATTTTTCTAATTTGGTTGATACAGGGAATGGTTGAGGAAGATGATTCCATAGGTGTAGGGGATTGCACTAAGCCCCAGGGACCACCACAATTACCAGAAAGTGTAGGAACTTGCATGGTGGAAGCAAGAACCCAAGGGATCACCTACTCTAGTTGAGGTGTCCACCAGAGCCTGAGGCTGAAGAGGAGACTGCACATGATCAGGAGGAGACCACAGATACATCTACTTTTGTAGAATCTCCAGGTACTTCTCAGCACGATCAGGTAAATTCTCCTCCTAATTTTTCTGAAATTTGTAATGAGGTACCTCAAACTGATCTTATTGTTTGTGATATACTTAGGGATACATCTCTTGTAGAAAATAATTGTGAAAAATCCCTAAGGTACCTAGTGTAGAAATTGTTGAAATGAAGCATGTGGTGTTACATTAGATGCAAATGCTGAGTGTGAAAATTTTTTTAGGGGGTGCCTTAGACTTGATGTTGATTTTTGTGATGAATCTCTTGACATATCTTATTCTGGAAATAATTTTGAAAAATTCATTGAGGCACCACAAATGATTTTTATTGGCTGTGATACATTATTTGATACATCCTTGGTAGAAAATAATTGTGAAAAATTTATTTAGACACCAAGAATTGATTTCATTGAACATGATGCAGAATTTGGATTCATTTCATGCAGATACTTATATCATTTTATTTCTTTCTGACCCTGCACGCTTGAGAAAGGTATTACACTGTTTTGCAGGGTCCAGAAGACTACAGGAGTGGGTGCTCCAACTGAACAGACTTCAGCCTCCTGGAAGGACTTCTGAAAGGCAGAAAGAAGGAGGAGATGATTTTACTCTAATTCAAAGCACTCCACCTCTTCAATGGCTATTATACCTGGAATCGCCTCGGCCACCGGAGCATAATTCTGGTAAAGTTTAAGTGTGGGGGAGTCTAATTCTCCCAGCCACCCAGACACCTCCACTACCAAGATGGAGGCTCCTTCTGGATAGACTCCGTCCACCAGAAATAAAGGGGAGATTTTTCTTGCTTGTATTTTCTTTTATTGCATTTTTCATTTTCATGCTTTCTAGAAGTAGAATTTCTTGCTAATAAATGCATGAGTAGAGTAGAATGCATAGGAGTCCTTGTAAATACATTGTTATTTCTTTTTGCACTTTTCTTGAATGAGTAGAAATAAATGTATCCCTCTAGGTATCCCATAGCATTTTAGAGTCTTTTGAAAATAAATTAAATTTGGTTGTCAAAACTTAGGGTTTGAGATCATGGATGAATCTTGGATGCTTGAGTACGATTTTGCTTTGGATTCTTAATTGAGAATTTGAGATGGATTATTTTTACCTAGTGAGATTAGCCTTATTTTGTGATACACATATGTTATTGTATTCTAGAACTTGCTTAGGTTCTTTCAAAATCATATTTCAATGGTTGGATCACATCTATAGGGACTAAGCATTTTATTTACTTTTCCACATCTATTTGTCTATTCTATTCTAGTTGTCTTTCCTTATTGCTAATCTTAACCCTAATTTTTCTATGGAATTGTTTGCTTGGGATGTTTTTCTTGATGTTATTTTGCCCGAGACGGACAAAGTTTTAAGTGTGGGGGAGTGATTAGTGATTGGGAAGCAATTTCATTCGAAAAAAAAATTTTTTTTGCAATGGAAGGATGGAAACAATCACATTTTGAGTGAGTTGGAATGCCAAGAAAGAGTGGTTTAGTGTGGAGGCAATTGAGACAATTTAGAATTCTCATCATTCTTTGAAGTCCCACACGAGAAAAAAAAAAAGAAGAAGAAAATCGGCAATGAGGAGAAAAATGGCACCAAATGAAGTAAACTTGTGCCAAGAAGAAAAGAAAATCTGAAAAGTTGGAATTTTGGGAAGCAAGATCAGCAATGCTCTGTTAGGGACTGGTTTGAGGCTGTGTAAAACTGAAATCAATGCAGAAATTGGTGCCAAAACAGAAGAACAAAAATCTGTGCCATTTGAGAAGAATGAAGATTCTACACCAAAGTGAAAAGGAAATTCAAAGTGAAGCATGTCCTGGTCTGGAATTCTGAATTGCAGCTGGGAATGGTCTGAACTGCAGCTAAAAACAAGTTAAAAACAATCTGAATTGAAGGCTAAAAAAATTCATGTTTGAAGCAATGAAAATAAAAATCAGTGAGTTGGAATCCGAAGCAGTTTGGAACTAAGTCTCCACTACTGGTGATGCTAATTGCTCTGAGTAATCAAGGGAGTGCAAGATTTGAAGTGCTGCTGCGTGGATGATCTATTCAGAACAAACAGAAGAATCTGAACCAATGCTAAAAATTCTGTCCAAATTAAATTGTGTGGAGCAATGTTCTGTTCAGATTTGCCTTGGACTGCAGCCTTACTAAACCTGTAATTCTGAATTGCAGCTGAACAATATCCATTCGTTTTTGAATTGCAGCTGCAGAGATCAGTAACTAAACTGAGGATGAACAAAAGCTGAGAAAAATCTGAGATGTAGAAGCTGAATTGAAGCTGGAAAAAATCAGATCCAATGCAGAATTTTTGTGCTGGAATGCAGAAAATCTGTGCTGATTTGAAAGGTCTGTTTTGGATCTGAAGTTGAAGTGAAGGAACTGATTTTGAATACCGAAAATGAAGTAAGATTGAGAGGCTGTTTACAAGGATTGAGAACAGAACCAGATTGGAAAGTTGAGCTGCAAATGCAGCTGAAGCAAAGTTTGTGCAGAATTGTGTCAACTTGGAGGCTGAATTTGATTTTTCAAGGCTGTAAATCAAGGCATCAAAGATATGAATGTATCAAAGAGTGATGAGTGCATCCCTTACTGATCAGAATTGGAAGGAAGTGGCTGCTAGGATTGATAAATCAAAACAGAGAAATTTTTGTAGTGCCATGGTTTCAAGTGAAGCAAGTGAATTCTCCACTACTACTTGATGCTAGGATGAATTGTGTAGCTGCTGGGGAGAAATCAGATTCTTGATTCTGAAGTTGATGCCGTGAGCTGAAATCTGAGAGCAGAAAAAGAAAAAAAAAAGAAAAGAGAAAACAGTTTGAAGAAAATTTTTGTGAACTAATTCCTTTGATTGAGTTGTTTGAACTCTCTACTACCCTTTAATTGCTAGATGATTAGAGATGATTCTGAGAAGGACTTGGGAGCTGAGCACGGCATGATTGAATAAAATGAGCCCAAAGCAGAAGTTAACAGCTGAAGAAAAAGAGGAAAAAAATCAGAAAAGAAGGAAACTAAAGAGATAAAAGGGCACCCAAAGGAGTTTCGGATTCTTGCATTTAGTGGAATGTTCTCATCCGAATTACATCTTTGTTCCACTATCTTTTTGACTCCACTAGAGGCAAAGGAAGCAGAAAGGAATTCAGTAATTGTCCACAAGAAATTTCCTCCAAATAAAAGGCAATTACTCAAGTTTGACTTCACAACACTTTTGAGATCATTAAAGGACTGTATGGAAAGCAAAGAGCATTGGAAACATCCTCAAGCACTCAAGTCTTCCACTTTACCAAATTTTCCATTTTCTTAGTTTTTATTTCACTCCTTACCATTTTCTATGTTTTTCTTTGTTTTTATAGATGTTGATCCTAATCATGATAAATGGTGGAGATTAGATAATAAGCAAGCCTATGGTAGTTCAAGAAGCATGTGTGTTTGAGTGAGCTCCACTTCCATCATCAAGTTAGAACTTAAGAAGAGAGCCACTAAATTTTCCTTGAAAGGCTAGTGATTTAAATTCATCTCAATGATTCATGATGGATGAAAAGGCTAAGTTGTTGATTTAAGGACAAGATAGTAATCCATAGAGCTTAGATTTATGAGAATTGACAACCCTAGGTAATTTCTTTTCATTTGTTTCTAATTATGCTTAACAGAGCCTAAGGGATACTTATTTAGTTGTTTCGCGAGACGCTCAAGGTTAAGTGTGGGGGAGTTGATAAGTACCATTTTTGTTGATTATTTTAGATGTTAAAATCCATGTTTGACTCATATTTTTATTGATTAATTGTGAAAATGCCCTAGGTTTTAGAACTTACCTTTATTTTGGACTTAATTGCAAAATTACATTAAATTGGATTATTTGGCCACTAATTTTCTGATATATTTTTGTAGGCATCAAAGGTTCAAGGATCTAGGGCATACTGGGTCAAAACTTGAGTCGGATGTGAGCCGGATCGAATTATCAAGCCTACGATTAATCCGGACCGTTCGATTCAAGAGCGGCTAGATCTGAGCCATCCGGGACGATCTGAAGCAATCCGAGCTAGGGTTAGGGTTGATCAAGCTCTATGATCAAGATCTGAAGGTTTCATCCCAATCAGAGCTAGATCAACCGTTGGATCAAGCAAGGAGGGCTCTAGAGCGTCCAATCACAGATAGAGTTGATCTGGACCATCCGTTGCATATCTGGAGGATCCGAGCTACCACAAGGCAGATCCTGACCCCAGATCATCATCATAAAAGTTTGGCTCAAATCAGACCAAGATCTACCGTTGGATCTTCTCAAATGAATCACAGCCGTCCATCGATTCCTATTTAATCAGAAACTCCCCAGCGCTTCTCCCCGTCGCGTCTTCGCCGCAAACAGTAGCATCTTCTTCGTTTCTTCGTTTTTCTTAGTGTTTTTCTCCATTTCCGGGGCGCGACCCCTCGAATCTTCATCAAGATCATCTTCTGGAGCTTTGGAGGTCAGTTTGGTTGGAGAATTAAGCTTGAATTCGCGCCGGACAGAGTTATTTGAGGGTTTCGGTGGCTCTGTGGTCTGACCGCTGAAATCTCATCCACAAACCATTTCCGAGCTTCTGGGCAGCTTGTAGGGGTTCTCAGGTGAGCCCAGAAGGTTCCCAATTCATCATCGCAGCTCCATTATTTGAGATCGAAGGGGTTTGGATTGGAAATTCCCAGCTTGCGCAGTTTGAGCAGAGTTCTCTATTCCAATCTGATTTCCACTGATTTGCTGCGCCTAGGGGTTCGAGGCCGGCTCTTGCTTGACGACCAAGAAGAATTTGAGCTTAGGGAAGATTGAGGAGTAGTTTAACTCGTTTAATTTCTGGTTTTGTAGCTGTAATTTCGTTACTGTCATTTTCTGTTTCTGCACTTTAGTTTCAGCTGCTGTAGTTAACATTTCGGATTAAATTCTGTTTAATTAGTGGTTTTAATCTGTTCTTCTATTAGTTAGCTAGTTTGTTTAGTTAATTCTCCACTTAATTTTACTTGTTTTGCAATTCTAAGCTTGAGTATCAGCTGTGCCAATTTTATTCCTTGCGTGCCATGTTATTACAGACTTTGCAAATTCAGTTTCTGAATTTTTCTGTTTTGTTTCAATTCGACTAGTGTTTAACTTTATTCCTTGAAATCAGAGATCAAAATTAGTGTGTTGATGTGTTAGATTCGAGTTCATTTCTTAGTAGATTTTATTTCTGAATTTAAGTTCAGTTTGTGGAGTTTCAATCCAAATTCTGCACTTCCCCATTTTATTTCTGAACTTCCTGTAAAATACGGTGATTTAAAAATCCGGACTAGAAAAATTTTCTCAGAATTTTCCGGATTGAGTCTAGGGTTTTCGGCCCTACGGGAGGAGCCCAAGGGGTTTTCAGGTAGACTCTTAAATTACGAATGGATAAATAATTTATCCCTAGAAATTTATTAAGTGGATTACAATAAGTTGGAGGATTAAATAGCTAAAACATTTACCCTAAGGGTATATGTAAAATTATTTAAAAGTTGAGGGGCCTTTATGTAAAAAGCCCCTCACCTTATAACCCGCAGCCTTGGCCGAGCCTCTCATCTCCCACTCTGTGTTGCCCTAGCCGGCAGCCAAGCCGATCGCCAGATCTAAACCGCAGCCGAGCAGCCGACCCGACTCCTTCCTCCCCTTCGCGTTTCCTCCCTCCGCGTGCCCTAGTCCCGGACACCACTGCCGATCGGCTCCTTCTCTCGATCTCTGCCTGGTGCAGCCGATCCACCTGATCCCCCGCTGCCGGGTTTTAATCCCTCATCTCGCAACCACCAACCTCCCGATCGTTGGTGGTGATGCGCCTCTTCGCCACCCGAATCGTCGCCACCAGTTCTCCGATCGGCCATGGGTGGAGGAGCAGTGCCGACGTCGGATCTTGGCAGAGCAGATGTCGCCGGCACCATTTTGATTAGGTTTGTTGCTTTGGATTTCTTCTTCGATTTTGGTTCTATTTGGATCTAGGGTTTTCCTCTGCCATGGGTGTTAATGTTGGATGGTTGAATTCCAATTTGGTATTGTACGATTGCTGTTGGGATTTTATTCTTATTCAAGAATCGGTTTGGCATTGATGTGGATTTTGGGATGTAATGAATTCTAGGTTTCCTGCTTACCGTGAGTGTGGGTCAGGTTCTGTTCTTCAAGGTTGAGAAATTAATTTGGTTTCAATGTTTGATCTTATCAGAATGGGTTTTCTGTGATTCAAGGATGGAAATGAATTATGCCGTTTGGTTGACATTCCTACTCTGTTGCTGTGTCATCGGATTTGGAGCAGAGATGCTTTTCCCGGTGTTGTAACAGGTAAGATTTGGATCTGTTCTAGTCTCTATTTGTGAATGAATTGGCTTAGATTCATTAAACCAATATAGACTAATTGTAACCCTTAGTAGAGATTGTGTTGGGATTAGATTTAACCTTGGGTTTCTGACCTTGTTTTCTGAATTGAATGGATTTTTGGTTTAGAGATGGTTATAGGATATGAATTGAATAATAGGTTGTTCTTATTTGTAAATGTGTTTCAATGGATTGAAACAGTAGGTTGTTTGCTATTTAGGGTTTGTTTAAACCTAGGTTTAATTGTGAGGTGTGGTTGGATTCTCCATTAATGATTGAGGAGGATACTACTAGTTAGTTCTATGGATTTTGTTCAGTTTTTAGCTTCGATATTGCAGATTATGAGTTCATGTGTTACATTTTTGGAAGAGCTCTGAATCAGGAGGTTGATTGGTAGGATGAGTTGGTTTAATCAGATTTTGGTTAGTATTCTGCCTAAATTATATTCTTCATGGAAATTGGAATCTTATTGTTACCTATATATGATGATGTTAATTCTATTTTGGCATGATATAGAATGGATAAAATGCTTTGGTTGTTCTTAGCTTAATGAGATGTGGATCAGTTGGAGGGTAATGATTTTGGATTGGATTATAGGTTTTGTTCTCCTTCTGGTGATCATTGCCGTGAGCGTTTGGGTGAGTTATGGGTTGAATTACGGAATAGGTTTAATTTGAGATTAAACCTAATAAACTAAACTTGATTGAAACGGGGTTCGAAAACCTAACATGGATCTAATCTAGGTAACTGGGATAATTAGGACGATCCTAATAATTGAGATAACTCGTTTAGCTATAATTTATATATTATTGTAGCTAAACAATTTGCCTTTGCTACAGGGCACTGACTTGCCTTCAGACTTTTGGATCGGAGGTTCTCATTTGATACGGACTTCTACACCTTGGAGGCGGGTACCCTTTGACTTATCTTTTAGATATTGTCATATTGCTATGCATTGTCTGTTATAGATAGCAGTAAGTTTATACGCTATCCTGAGTTATTATACCTGTGCTGGATACTTGTTAGTTATCTTTGAGTTATCATGTCAGTTCTGGATACTTATTAGTTATCCCTGAATTATTATGTCCGTTCTGGATACTTGTTAGTTATCCCTGAGTTATATTGCCTGACCTTGATACTTATTAGTTATCCCTGAGTATAATCATGCCTGGATACTTGTTAGCTATCCCTGAGTTATTATATCTGAACTGGATACTTATTAGTTATCCCTGAGTTATTATTCATGCCCTGGATACTTGTTAGCTATCCCTGAGTTATTATTCATGTTCTGGATACTTATTAGTTATCCCTGAGTTATCATTCATGACCTGGATACTTGTTAGCTATCCCTGGGTTATTATTCATGTCTGGATACTTATTAGTTATCCCTGAGTTATTATACCTTTCCTGGATACTTGTTAGTTATCCCTGAGTTATCATGTCTGTTCGGGATACTTGTTAGTTATCCCTGAGTTATATTGCCTGACCTGGATACTTGTTAGTTATCCCTGAGTCATTATATCTGAACTGGATACTTGCTAGTTATCCCTGAGTTATATTGCCTGACCTGGATACTTGTTAGTTATCCCTGAGTCATTATATCTGAACTGGATACTTGTTAGTTATCCCTGAGTTATATTGCCTGACCTGGATACTTGTTAGTTATTCCTGAGTCATTATATCTGAACTGGATACTTGTTAGTTATCCCTGAGTTATATGCCTGACCTGGATACTTGTTAGTTATCCCTGAGTTATTATGTCTGAACCGGATACTTGTTAGTTATCCCTGAGTTATTATATCTGAACTGGATACTTATTAGTTATCCCTGAGTTATTAATCATGCCCTGGATACTTGTTAGCTATCCCTGAGTTATTATATCTGAACTGGATACTTATTAGTTATCCCTGAGTTATTATTCATGCCTGGATACTTGTTAGCTATCCCTGAGTTATTATTCATGTTCTGGATACTTATTAGTTATCCCTGAGTTATCATTCATGACCTGGATACTTGTTAGCTATCCCTGAGTTATTATTCATGTTCTGGATACTTATTAGTTATCCCTGAGTTATTATACCTTTCCTGGATACTTGTTAGTTATCCCTGAGTTATCATGTCTGTTCTGGATACTTGTTATTTATCCCTGTTTATTATGCCTGTCCTGGATACCTGTGGTTTATCCCTGAGTTATTATGCTGTTAGTTCCATACAGTATCAGGTAGTGTCATATCTAGATGTATGCTTAGAGATCGTGATGTATCTCCTGCCTTTGACCTTGAGGGATCTGTAGTTTTCAGCCAGTATACCTTGTAGGTTAACTGTATTTCCTGTTATAGGATTCAGACTGAGACCTAGTATACTGAGGACTTGGGAGGGAGGTATGTGTATCTATCATACACCATCCTTGCATTGTTGCATGCCGGCGATCAGCGACTCCCTTGTGGTTGAGCCTAATCGTTTTCCGGCACATGATAGGCACACACGGCCACTCATGGGTTAGTGGATACCGTAGCGTGTGTGCATTTGCTCTGTATTGCTCCGCTCCACCGCTCATGGGTAGTGGTTTTGGAGCGTGGTAGCAAGCAGGGATCCCTTCTCTTCCCATAGACCAGAGAAGATGAGAGAGATATCTCCCCCATATATATATGGGGCGGAGTGTTCACTCCACCAGCATCCTGTCCACTCGGTCACTCAGGAGCAGTGATAGCAGGGTGCGTACAGTGTCACAGCTCTACCCACTCGGCCGACACAGTATCGCCTGTCTCGGTGTCTTGACTGGTGTTAGGGGGTGACCATGACATTGCATCATATGCATACGATGCATTGTGCACTTGATTGTGTTTGCTGCATTTATTTGCTGGACTTGATTGACATGCATTACTGGAGACCTGTATACCTTGGTTTATATGTTATACTTGTTCCATAGGGATTTATTTCACCCTCTGCAGGATAGATGGATTCTGGTATGTATCTTTATTCAGTATCTTCAGTATACCCTTTCTTCCTATTGTTCATATGAGGTTGTATCAGCGTAGACTTCTATTGTTATTATAACATACTATGCATATCTACTGGGTATTCGCTGAGTTTATGGACTCACACCGTTGCCATATGTTTTATTTTCAGGTTGAAATACTTGGAGTCGCCAGAAGAGCCCAGCAGCCAGTCCCTACCCATCGCGTCGACATACTTTTGCCTTGTACTTGTAGTACACTTGTTTTATATTTCTGTTAGTGATTTGTATATGTCGTATGAGTGTCATGTGCCCTAAGGGGCTTTTGTATTGGTTGTTTCGTCGTAAGTCGGACCGGTCCGCAGTCAGGTATGTTTACTTAGTTGTCTTGTGTTTTATGTTGTGTCTTCTATTTTGAGGCCTGAGGCCAATTAAACTGCGTGGTGTTTGTTTTATGTATGTGTAAATTGTCCGCCGGACAGGGGAGGTGCTGTCCGATTTTCTATTGGACCAGCGGCTCCTGGGTCTCGGGGCGTGACAATTTATTTTGGTATCAGAGCCCAGGTTGCGAGATACCTCGGGTATTTCGGATTTTCGGTGTTTTCTGATACCAATTTATTTTGTATCAGAGCCAGGTTCGGATACCTTGGGACTTGTGGATTTACGGTTTATCGATACCAATTTATTTTGTATAAGACCGTAGGTTTGCGATGCCTACTTATTTTACGAGTCTTTTCGGATTTGTTCGGAGTTGTTTTCTCGATGTGGTTGTTGGGACTTGGCGCGATGGGACTCTTCAGGCGACAGGTATTTCTTCTGATCTCTTGTATCCCTTATCCTAGTTAGGATGGATAGAAAATCTTACATGTCATTGGATCAGGTTGTTATTCCTGTATAGTATGTATAGTTAGAAATTCCCTCATATTATGGGATCATGTTATTATTCCTGTATTTAGATATGGTTAGAAATTCTCACATGTTATTGGATCATGTTACCATTATTATATACTTAAGTATGGTTAGTAATTCTCTTAGTTACTGGATTATGTTACTATACCGTATATTAGGTATGATTTAGAAATTTTCTCATGATTATTGGATCATGTACCATTCTGATATTTAGGTATGGTTAAAATTTTTCTCATGTTATCGGATCATGTTTTTATTCTTGTACCCGTCTGGTAATTTGGTTAGACTATCCCAGCTTGGTGGGGTCATATATTCATACTGGATGGATAAATATTTATAGACTTGGTTTTAGTTGGATTGACATATTGTCAATCTATTTTATTCATGATCGTTCATGTGAGCGATTAGTGACATGTTGTGGATGAGATCTTGGAGTGGAGAATGTAAATTCTCTAGTGGCACCGATTGTTGAGTCGGAAAGCCAAGGTCGAGTATGTTGACAACCTATTGGAGGTTAAGGAATTTGATTTTTCCAGACCTTACTATATGCAGTATGTAATCTAGCTATTATTAGCTGAGCGAGAACTGGAGCTGCTTACCGTAGTTAGCTCAATCGGTATAGGATCGACTTATCCTAGTGTAAGGAATTTCAGACTTTGGGTTGCATGTGCCTAGTTAGGTGACTGGATGACACGACTAGGGTACTGACCTATCATGTAGGAGGGTAGCATTAGCTAATATCTATCATCGTTAGTAGGGATTGATACATCTATTCCATGGGGACTTTGACCAAGGATCACTTGTACCTGGTTGATGACCTAGAAGGTACAGTTTGATAGGTGGCTTAGTCGATAGAAAAGTGTGGAGCTAAGTTGCTGACACTTATGAGTTACTGCTTTTACTTGGTTTGGATAACCTAGGAAGATACCATTGGACTTATGATTTGCGCTGAGGCGAATCCCTTACGAGGCTAGACCACCTTGGGGTGGAAGAGGCCTATGATGACTTCCAGGGAACAAAGAATCACTTTGTGATTATACTGAGATACTCATGAGAGATAGCGTGTTTGTATGTTATGGAGTTGGAACTCGGAGGTTTCTGAACCTTGAGTGAAGGAATCAGAGAATATTGGCACAACCTCTAAATTATTTGTTATCTTTTGATGGTCTATTAGAGGATATATATATATACATATATATGACTTTGATGTTTGGGAGGATGTTATTAACTTGTGGATACGTGGGTGATACTTATGGATTTTTCATTGTATATTTGAGGATCGGAGTATAGACTTGGCACCAGTGATCTTAGGATTGAGTCCCTTGATAGTGGTGATGAATGATTGGTTGTTCAGTTGTCCCTGATTATCGGATGATAACCTCTGGATTGATAACTTCAATTGCTCTGTAGCAGTGTAACCATAGGGTATCAGACGAAGTGGTTACTCATGATGAGTACAGACATGTTTAGCTGCTAGTGTGTGCCGTATGAGGAATGATGAAATTTGGGGACCAAATTTTTATTAGTGGGGGAGAATGTAAAATACGACGATTTAAAAATCCGGACCAGAATTTTTTTTTTTTTTGAGAATTTTCCGGATTGAGTCTAGGGTTTTCGGCCCTACGGGAGGAGCCCAAGGGGTTTTCAGGTAGACTCTTAAATTACGAATGGATAAATAATTTATCCCTAGAAATTTATTAAGTGGATTACAATAAGTTGGAGGATTAAATAGCTAAAACATTTACCCTAAGGGTATATGTAAAATTATTTAAAAGTTGAGGGGCCTTTATGTAAAAAGCCCCTCACCTTATAACCCGCAGCCTTGGCCGAGCCTCTCATCTCCCACTCTGCGTTGCCCTAGCCGGCAGCCAAGCCGATCGCCAGCCCTAAAACCGCAGCCGAGCAGCCGACCCGACTCCTTCCTCCCCTTCGCGTTTCCTCCCTCCGCGTGCCCTAGTCCCGGACACCACTGCCGATCGGCTCCTTCTCTCGATCTCTGCCTGGTGCAGCCGATCCACCTGATCCCCCGCTGCCGGGTTTTAATCCCTCATCTCGCAACCACCAACCTCCCGATCGTTGGTGGTGATGCGCCTCTTCGCCACCCGAATCGTCGCCACCAGTTCTCCGATCGGCCATGGGTGGAGGAGCAGTGCCGACGTCGGATCTTGGCAGAGCAGATGTCGCCGGCACCATTTTGATTAGGTTTGTTGCTTTGGATTTCTGCTTCGATTTTGGTTCTATTTGGATCTAGGGTTTTCCTCTGCCATGAGTGTTAATGTTGGATGGTTGAATTCCAATTTGGTATTGTACGATTGCTGTTGGGATTTTATTCTTATTCAAGAATCGGTTTGGCATTGATGTGGATTTTGGGATGTAATGAATTCTAGGTTTCCTGCTTACCGTGAGTGTGGGTCAGGTTCTGTTCTTCAAGGTTGAGAAATTAATTTGGTTTCAATGTTTGATCTTATCAGAATGGGTTTTCTGTGATTCAAGGATGGAAATGAATTATGCCGTTTGGTTGACATTCCTACTCTGTTGCTGTGTCATCGGATTTGGAGCAGGGATGCTTTTCCCGGTGTTGTAACAGGTAAGATTTGGATCTGTTCTAGTCTCTATTTGTGAATGAATTGGCTTAGATTCATTAAACCAATATAGACTAATTGTAACCCTTAGTAGAGATTGTGTTGGGATTAGATTTAACCTTGGGTTTCTGACCTTGTTTTCTGAATTGAATGGATTTTTGGTTTAGAGATGGTTATAGGATATGAATTGAATAATAGGTTGTTCTTATTTGTAAATGTGTTTCAATGGATTGAAACAGTAGGTTGTTTGCTATTTAGGGTTTGTTTAAACCTAGGTTTAATTGTGAGGTGTGGTTGGATTCTCCATTAATGATTGAGGAGGATACTACTAGTTAGTTCTATGGATTTTGTTCAGTTTTTAGCTTCGATATTGCAGATTATGAGTTCATGTGTTATATTTTTGGAAGAGCTCTGAATCAGGAGGTTGATTGGTAGGATGAGTTGGTTTAATCAGATTTTGGTTAGTATTCTGCCTAAATTATATTCTTCATGGAAATTGGAATCTTATTGTTACCTATATATGATGATGTTAGTTCTATTTTGGCATGATATAGAATGGATAAAATGCTTTGGTTGTTCTTAGCTTAATGAGATGTGGATCAGTTGGAGGGTAATGATTTTGGATTGGATTATAGGTTTTGTTCTCCTTCTGGTGATCATTGCCGTGAGCGTTTGGGTGAGTTATGGGTTGAATTACGGAATAGGTTTAAATTGAGATTAAACCTAATAAACTAAACTTGATTGAAACGGGGTTCGAAAACCTAACATGGATCTAATCTAGGTAACTGGGATAATTAGGACGATCCTAATAATTGAGATAACTCGTTTAGCTATAATTTATATATTATTGTAGCTAAACAATTTGCCTTTGTTACAGGGCACTGACTTGCCTTCAGACTTTTGGATCGGAGGTTCTCATTTGATACGGACTTCTACACCTTGGAGGCGGGTACCCTTTGACTTATCTTTTAGATATTGTCATATTGCTATGCATTGTCTGTTATAGATAACAGTAAGTTTATACGCTATCCCTGAGTTAGATTGCCTGACCTGGATACTTGTTAGTTATCCCTGAGTCATTATGTCTGTCCTGGATACTTGTTAGTTATCCCTGAGTTATATTGCCTGACCTGGAAACTTGTTAGTTATCCCTGAGTCATTATATCTGAACTGGATACTTGTTAGTTATCCCTGAGTTATATTGCCTGACCTGGATACTTGTTAGTTATTCCTGAGTCATTATGTCTGTCCTGGATACTTGTTAGTTATCTTTGAGTTATCATGTCTATACTGGATACTTGTTAGTTATCCCTGAGTTATTATATCTGAACTGGATACTTGTTAGTTATCCCTGAGTTATATTGCCTGACCTGGATACTTGTTAGTTATCCCTGAGTCATTATGTCTGTCCTGGATACTTGTTAGTTATCCCTGAGTTATATTGCCTGACCTGGAAACTTGTTAGTTATCCCTGAGTCATTATATCTGAACTGGATACTTGTTAGTTATCCCTGAGTTATATTGCCTGACCTGGATACTTGTTAGTTATTCCTGAGTCATTATGTCTGTCCTGGATACTTGTTAGTTATCTTTGAGTTATCATGTCTATACTGGATACTTGTTAGTTATCCCTGAGTTATTATATCTGAACTGGATACTTGTTAGTTATCCCTGAGTTATATTGCCTGACCTGGATACTTGTTAGTTATCCCTGAGTTATATTGCCTGACCTGGATACTTGTTAGTTATCCCTGAGTCATTATGTCTGTCCTGGATACTTGTTAGTTATCCCTGAGTTATATTGCCTGACCTGGAAACTTGTTAGTTATCCCTGAGTCATTATATCTGAACTGGATACTTGTTAGTTATCCCTGAGTTATATTGCCTGACCTGGATACTTGTTAGTTATCCCTGAGTCATTATGTCTGTCTTGGATACTTGTTAGTTATCTTTGAGTTATCATGTCTGTTCTGGATACTTATTAGTTATCCCTGAGTTATTATACCTTTCCTGGATACTTGTTAGTTATCCCTGAGTTATCATGTCTGTTCTGGATACTTGTTATTTATCCCTGTTTATTATGCCTGTCCTGGATACCTGTGGTTTATCCCTGAGTTATTATGCTGTTAGTTCCCTACGGTATCAGGTAGTGTCATATCTATATGTATGCTTAGAGATCGTGATGTATCTCCTGCCTTTGACCTTGAGGGATCTGTAGTTTCGGCCAGTATACCTTGTAGGTTAACTGTATTTCCTGTTATAGGATTTCAGACTGAGACCTAGTATTTTGAGGACTTGGGAGGGAGGTATGTGTATCTATCATACACCATCCTTGCATTGTTGCATGCCGGCGATCAGCGACTCCCTTGTGGTTGAGCCTAATCGTTTTCCGGCACATGATATACACACACGGCCACTCATGGGTTAGTGGATACCGTAGCGTGTGTGCATTTGCTCTGTATTGCTCCGCTCAACCACTCATGGGTAGTGGTTTTGGAGCGTGGTAGCAAGCAGGGATCCCTTCTCTTCCCATAGACCAGAGAAGATGAGAGAGATATCTCCCCCATATATATATGGGGCGGAGTGTTCACTCCACCAGCATCCTGTCCACTCGGTCACTCAGGAGCAGTGATAGCAGGGTGCGTACAGTGTCACAGCTCTACCCACTCGGCCGACACAGTATCGCCTGTCTCGGTGTCTTGACTGGTGTTAGGGGGTGACCATGACATTGCATCATATGCATACGATGCATTGTGCACTTGATTGTGTTTGCTGCATTTATTTGCTGCACTTGATTGACATGCATATACTGGATACCTGTATACCTTGGGTTATATGTTATACTTGTTCCATAGGGATTTATTTCACCCTCTGCAGGATAGATGGATTCTGGTATGTATCTTTATTCAGTGTCTTCAGTATACCCTTTCTTCCTATTGTTCGTATGAGGTTGTATCAACGTAGACTTCTATTGTTATTATAACATACTATGCATATCTACTGGGTATTCGCTGAGTTTATGGACTCACACCGTTGCCATATGTTTCTATTTCAGGTTGAGATACTTGGAGTCGCCAGAAGAGCCCAGCAGCCAGTCCCTACCCATCGCGTCGACATACTTTTGCCTTGTACTTGTGGTACACTTGTTTTATATTTCTGTTAGTGATTTGTATATGTCGTATGAGTGTCATGTGCCCTAAGGGGCTTTTGTATTGGTTGTTTCGTCGTAAGTCGGACCGGTCCGCAGTCAGGTATGTTTATTTTGTGTTTTGGTTATGTTATGTCTTTATTTTGAGGCCTGAGGCCAAATTATTAAACTGCGTGTGTGTTTGGATATTATATGTATGTGTAAATTGTCCGCCGGACAGGGGAGGTGCTGTCCGATTTTCTATTGGACCAGCGGCTCCTGAGTCTCGGGGCGTGACACCACAAGACCTCGAATTGATATGAAACTAACTTCTATATTTTAGTCTAATTCTTTTGATTATATTCATGCCCTCAAACATCAATTTGACTCAATATATTGAGAGTAGTAATTTTTTGAACACAAATTTGATTGTTCGAAAAATCTAATTCGTGTTTAAAAAATCACAACTTAAATTATTTAAGGCAAATTGATGTTTGAGAGCATGAATATAATCAAGGGAATTAGATTGAAATATAAAAGTTAGTTTTATGTCAATTCGAGATTGTTTGGTCCATCAGCCGCTTCGTTTGGTCCATCAGCTAGTTTTGTCCAAAACCGGCTGATGGACCAAATGAATCAGTAAATGGACCAAATGAACTATTTATTTATCTAATTCTCTTGATTATATCCATGCTTTTAAACATGAATTTGACTCAATATATTGAGTGTAGAGATTTTTCACACACGAATTTGATTGCTCGAAAAATTTAATTCGTGTTAAAAAAATATTACTCTCAATATATTGAGTTAAATTAATGGTTGAGAGTATAAATATAATTAGAAGAATTAAACTAAAATATAAAAGTTAATTTAATATCAATCCGAGGTCTTTTGGTCCATCAATCGATTTTAGACAAAATTGACTGATGGACCAAATGACCTCAGATTGACATAAAACTAGCTTCTATATATTCATCTAATTTCTTGATTATATACATGCTCTCAAACATCAATTTGACTCAATAT
Organism: Boesenbergia rotunda; assembly: GCA_024364735.1. NCBI lineage: Eukaryota > Viridiplantae > Streptophyta > Magnoliopsida > Zingiberales > Zingiberaceae > Boesenbergia > Boesenbergia rotunda. The sequence goes on from JAGFNQ010001701.1 coordinate 215,694, forward strand.
ATTGAGAGTAGTGATTTTTAAACATGAATTTGATTATTCAAAAAATCTAATTTGTGTTCCAAAAATCACTACTCTCAATATATTGAGTCAAATTGATATTTGAGGGCATAGATATAATCAAGAAAATTAAACTAAAATATAGAAATTAGTTTTATGTCAATCCGAAGTTGTTTGGTTCATCAACCGGTTTGTTTGGTGCATCAGTCGATTTTGGACAAAACTGGCTGATAGACCAAACGACCTCGGATTAACATGAAATTAGCTCTTACATATTCGTCTATTTCTCCTGATTATATTCATGCCCTCAAACATTAATTTGACAAAATATATTGATAGTAGTAATTTTTTAAATACAAATTCAATTGTTCGAAAAATTCAATTCGTGATAAAAAAATCACTACTCAATATATTGGATCAAATTGATATTTGAGAGCATGGATATAATAAGGAGAACTAACCATACAAATAGGAACTAATTTCATATTCCGAAATCGTTTGGTTCATCAGCCGATTTTACCTTCTTATACCTGGGCAAAATCGATTGATAGACCAAACGAGTTCGGATTGATATAAAATTAATTCTTATTTGTACGATTAGTTCTCCTAATTATATTCACGCCCTCAAATATCAATTTGACTCAATATATTGAGAGTAGTGATTTTTTAACACGAATTAAATTTTTGAACAATTGAATTCGTGTTTAAAAAATCACTGCTCTTAATATATTAGGTCAAATTGATGTTTGAAGACTTAGATATATTCAGGAGAACTAATCATACACAAGAACTAATTCTGAAATTGTTTAATCTATTAACCGAATTTATCTATAATAAATTTTAATTAAAAAAATTGAAACAGTCGACTATTTTTTTAAAACAACTGACTATTTTTTATCTGTTTGTTTACAGCGTGAGAGTAGAAGAAAAATGAGTCGATTGGTGAAAAATACCAGTTGACTGATTCAATCAGTCGACTAGTGTGATAGGGGTAAAATGGAAATAGATACGTGATTTGATAATTTTGAAACTATCGTATATGATTTGGATATTTCGTAAACTTAACTACACGGTTTAATAAATTACTGATAATACAATGAATGTGGAGGTGAGCGAAATGAATCGATTGAGATCGACAAGCATGCCTTGAACGGAGTGTTTCTGGTCCTAGACACCGAAGACCACTGCCTTGCAACTAACTCATCACATTCCTTCCATCATTTGAGTCGTACAATCATTCATGGGCTTCATCTTATCTCACAGCCCTTCCCCTTGGAAGTCCCAGCTAATAAAAAGGGCAATACAACTAAGCATCTTTCAGCACTCAACTCTCTCCTGTTCTTTTCACAAACTGCTGATTCCAACTCAAGTCCTTGCCTCTTCATTGCTCGTCACTTTCTCCTAATTGTATGGTGATTTGATTTCGGCAGGCAATGTTCAGAGGAAGAATGGCATTTATCCATATCCGCGATGTGATCGCTCTGTTCTCCACAATTGATTTTTCAAGGTCTCATCCATTAGTCCCTGAAGTTTAGGGATGTGTGTGTGTGTGTGTGATGGGAAATAGGAGGTGGATAAAAAGTACACAAATGATAGAGGGAACAAAAGCTGGTATTCCTTTGTTTACTTTGAAACAAAGAAGGATGAAATTTCAAATATGGTGAATGACATCAATACCTTAATTTAGATAGTTTGATTGTGGACAATGTGCTAATGTGGTCACTGTTGATGTAGTAGGTGTTTAAGGAAGTAATTGACAATCGAGAACGAAATTCTCATTATATGTAGTAGGTGTTTTCAACAATATTTGAGTGGTTACGTAGCATGGATAAACATCACATTGATACAATGATCAACCAAAAGAATGCTTTGAAAATTATATGAACACCTCCAAGAATATCATGATTCCACAATACAGTACTGCCAAATGAAACCACAAAGGTAAACAATACACACATACTTTACATGGATGACCTGTTCAAAGGCCAACCTTTACAACATCCCCCTTGTTTTGCATACGTTCAAAGAACCTCGCAAGCATATTTAGCTTCCATAAACACGTGAACTACTCGTCTCGAGGGCTGGCAGATTACACAACATGCTTAAGCGACACATATGCAAAAGGAAAACAACCGATAGAACAAACCATGTAACCAACGCAATCAGCGTGTTGATAAGAAATCTTCGCCTACTTAGCTTTTGCGTCATCGATTCCTTCAGGTGCCATAGTTTTCGAACTTGGTGACTTCCCAATCAATGCCTTCTTCACCTTTACAATTGACTGCTTCACTTTTGACATTATGTTTTTAGATTTCTTACCTGATAGTTCTGCTTTAGTAGCCTCTTCATCTGCTTTTGTAGCATCGTCATCTTTGTTGGTTTCAGTTAAAATTCCAGTGTCAACTTGTGCAGTCTCTGGCTTCTTCTCTTCTGTGTTCTCATTTGCAAATTTATCCAGAAGAGTTTGCTTATTTGGCTTTGATTCTGTCTCCAACTGATTGTCGGAAGGCACATCAGTTTCAACTCCAACCATTTTAATGTCTCGAGTGAGTTCGACCAAGTTTGGATTTTGTGCTTGCAAATTTTCGTTCTCTGCACCTTCAGTAACTACAACACCTTCAGTAATGGGTTGTGCTGTGTCAGTTAAAGTTGTTTTTTCGTTGTCTATATTATTCTCTTGATCCTTCTTGTCAGCCTCAGTTTCTGGCTCTGCGATTCCTTCAACAACTTCACTAGAGGGAGTGTCATCCGAAGATACGACGACAGTTTTGTCCTCGAGTTCTGAAACTGCCTGTGTATCGGACTCAGCATAGTGCTCTTCATCGATCTTTTGGGAGGGAAGATCAGCAACAATGGTTTCAATTTGAACTTGTTTAGGCTCAGTAGGAACAACATCTGAACTTTCAGATTGAGCAATTTCACGAACCTCATTTACTGGGCATTCAGTTGGCTCTGTAGCTCCACTGTGAGGAAGTTCTTCCTTGGGTAGCTGACGGCCGACTTCAACTGTATCAGCTGTAACCTCCTCATCTGCCGGTTTTTCTGCTACGCCAGTGGTGGTGACTAAGGTTGCTTCAGAAGGCTCCTGAGCAACGGTTTCAGGCACCTGTTCGACAGGATTGCCATCTTTTACTACGTCGGAACTATCTTCACCAGGAACCTCTGAAGATTCTGCTTCACCTTTGACTTCTTCAGCAACAATTTCTGAAATTACAGGTGGAGATTCTCTGCCAGTAGTACTGATGACGCATTCGGAGGGTGGTTCGGGGAGTTTGTCATCTGTTGCAGAAACCTCTGCCGTCGATTCTTGAACACTTTTTTCTTCTTCGGTAGCAGTTTCTGAAATCTCGAGTTCTTTTGGTGCTCCGACTGGATCTTCTGTGCCATTGGCATTGCTCTGGGAGGACGGTTCGACATGCTTATCGATTTCTAGTAAGGAGGAATTGCTTATTTCAAATGATTCTTGAGCAATTTCTTTTGGTGCCTCAACTGGATCTTCGGAGATAGCCGCTGGACTTGCTATTTCTTTGTTCTTTTCGTCCTTTGCTTCAGCACTTGCTACGTCCTCCTGTATGATTTTCCCCCTTTGTTCATTTCCTTGTACATCCTCAGGCTTTGAAAGACTCAGCTCATCCGTAATATTTTTATCATCTGAAACGATCTTCTCCATCTTCTGTAAACCCAGCAAAGGACACTTTGCTCTCCTGAAACGAAAAGAAAGATAGAGTACTAGAATTTGTATATCTGATTGGATCACTTTTTTTTTTAATGTGTGTGTGAGAGGAGAGAGAGTGTGTGGTAGATTTCAAGGAAGCATCCCTAAAAGAAGACAACAAAGACAGACAACGTCCTCTGATCCACCAATTGCTTATGCATCTCATAGATCATGCAACAACAACTCTTCCACAGACTAAACATATTAAAGCAGGAGCTAACATGCAAGATTCAACAACTTAAAACTCATCACGAGAAAAATTGAAGCAGAAGAACATACTAGCTATTGGATGAAAAATAGCTTATTTCTAACTCACCTCAGTAACTGAATTGATCTGCCACGGGAGCTTCAGAAATGGCTTGAGAAACCTCAAGTTGGAGTAGCAGAGGCTGAGAATTGGAGGATAAGGAGAGACAGTAGATTATGTATGGTCTGAGTGATGTAGACACCAGTGGCTCAATTAGGAAGCACTTCAAGCATGAGCTGGCACGAGTGGATCCACATGCAGCACCAAGAAAAATAAAGGCAGAAACTAATAAAGTGTCTTAAAATTTTAAAATCATCAGAAAGGTATCTAATTTTCAGAAATGTCAAAGGGTGCCTGCCTCTTAAGAACTAGTCTATCCAAAATGACTTTGTCTTCTACCTTGGCATTCACCGTCCTCTCTTCTCTATATATCCCGCTGATGTGATTCTGAAAACTGATGGTGCTTTCTTGATTGTTTGTCCATGAAAAACAAAAGGATAACGAAGATGGAATTCAATAATGAAAGTGGAGATTATTAATTGATTTGGGATATTGATGGAGATCACCATGTTGCTTGCCTGTAAACCTCATGGCTCTGTTGGTGGCTTCATTTGTTTGTTTGTGCGTGTGTGGCAGATATAATTGGAATTGGGAACCAGCTTGAGGTTGCTTTCAGCTCTGATATACAACTTTTTAACCTTTTGCTTAACTTCAAGGAAATACTTCCAACTTTAATGTAGTTGGCCTCGCTCACTTCCAAGTTTCATGATATGGCCAATTATATATATATATAATATGATAGAGAGAGAGAGAAAAAAACCTCCACTACGTTTATGTTTACTCCAAAGCCCTTTTGCAAACTTTTAACTAGATTACAGCAAGTAAACATTTGCTTTGGTTTCAAGTTTGATATAATGACTGCAAGAGTCTACAGTGAGATAACCATCATGTCTAAAAATGATATTACATACAATCAATTATCGTCCAGTTTGGCTACTCAATTATGTTTAGTTCTCAAGTTTAGCCCGCATTTAAATATATTTAAAGTTGTGTAATTCTGCAAGTACTTGATTTATTTATGGAACTACACAATTTGAACCAATTGAATTGATGGGGAAAAAAATCTATGGATTTGGCCCCGATTCAATCTAAAAAGCTAATCAATTAGATGGCACACTGGTTCCAAGGCCACTTCGACTTAAAAAAACAAAAAAATACTCCATTCAGTTTGTCTCACACATATGGCAACATGGAAAACAAAAGAAAATTAATCAAATACCGGCAAATTTAACCAACTTCGTTTATTTCCAAGCGGTCATTATGAATTACTGATATCAAACTAGCAATTGCAAAGTGTTAAATAGCAATACAAGCTCCAGACTCCAGATCATCCTTTAGCTGGTGTCAGTTTGGTGTGCTATATTCTTGTTTGATCTTGTTATTGGCAGAGTTACACGTACCGAACACTTTAAAGCTTGGCTCTTTTCAGCTCTAACTTGCCTATGGTTCCCAGATGAACTTCATCAGGACCATCAGCAATCCGCAGAGTGCGAGCAGCAGCCCATAAATGTGCCAGAACAGTATCTGACGATACACCAGCAGCTCCATGAACTTGGATCGCAAAGTCAAGCACCTTCAATGCCATATTTGGCGTTGATACCTGTCATGATCCGAAAGCAAGATATTTAGAGCATCACGAACAGTATCTTATTTTGAACCACAGCGGACCAGTGCGGGGGTCTACACAGCCTGAGACAACTCACGCATATGCACTCAGTCAGAATAGAATGAGTGCCTGGGAGGGATGAGGCCAGGTTTGTTAGAAAGACTGCCTGAAGGCTAAGTGCTCGGAAGCGAGTGACTTAACTATTCCACCCAAAGTTAACTGTCAGTATTTCGAGCTTGTTAGAAAGACAAAGCATCAACTTACCTTGGCCATAGCAATTATTTTTCGAGCTTCCTTGTTCCCAAAACGATCAAGATGATCAGCCGCACCAAGAACAAGCAGCCTTGCTTTCTCCAATTCAATGCGACACTGCATCAGACAAGGACAGGTGTATAAAATCAGAGGGGAGCATTGATAAAGTCATTATGGAAATACATATTTCATTCTTAGTAAAATAAATATTTAAGGTATATTTTATCATTATGAAAATTATCCCTCGTCTATTTTTCATAACATTTCGAGGAACTAAACATAAAAAAGAGTTATTCCACATCTGTTCCATTCTATAAACCAGATACTTTTTTATTAAAAATTGTATTCCTCTTCTATTCCACCTAAAATAGCCTCTATTACTTATCTATTCTATTGCATTAACCAAACACAGCGTTTGTTTCACCAACTACAAGCAGATTATGGCCATAAAAGAAAGTTATCATTTAGTAATGTCCAATCATTCGCATCATTAATGATTAACCATAGTAGATTGAATACTGACAATATAACCCAACTAAAACTACAGAAACATGATAAAGTAAGCATTAAGACAAAAAGAAAAAAAAAAATCAAGTCAAATAACCTTGGCAAGGTCTGATAAAAATGATCCCTGTTCAGCTATTAACTTTCCAAAAACTCTCCTCTCGAGTGCTCTTTCAACTGCCATCTGCATACCACGTTCTGCAGCTCCTACAAGCCTCATGCAATGATGTAATCTGCCTGGTCCAAGTCTACCCTGAAAATATAGTGATGCTCAGATATCATGAAAAATGAGACGTCATGTACCGAGTCATGGAAGATAAGGCATACTTGGGCAATCTCAAATCCCCGGCCTTCCCCCAGAAGAATATTCTTCACAGGTACACGGACGTTTTCAAAAACTATTTCAGCATGGCCATGAGGTGCATCGTCAAAACCAAAAACGAGCAAGGGTCTTTTTATGCACACCCCAGGAGTATTGACATCCATTAAGATCATTGATTGCTGCTTATGCAAAGCAGCAGAAAAATCCGTTTTTCCCTACATGTGGTGTTGAATTTCACACTAGTTGTCGAAAACAGATGACTCATTCTAGTAATAAACAAAATAATTGGTTTTATTACTGAAACTTACCATCACTATGAGGACTTTGCATCTAGGATCCATTGCTCCACTTGTCCACCACTTCTTTCCATTTATGATGTAGAAGTCACCTTGCCTATGTCAAATTTGTAGAATGATGATCTTGAGGTAAAAGAAGCACATTTAGCATCAGGTTGAATGAATCTTATAAGATCCAATTACGATGAAAAAAAGGAATTAATTAAGTGCAAATTGTGGTACAATGCTATTTTCAACAGCATCCAAGCATTCTAGACAAAAAAATAGGAGGGTGTTTTATAGAAGTTACGACAACTATGATTCTCACAGTGTTGGCATGTACTACTGAGACATTAATTTCTAATTGCCACCTGAGCTACTAAAAGAACTAATCATAATTTTATAGTTCTCAATTTTTCTAGGTAGCAAGGTAACTGATGACCATATTACAAACCAGTAAAAAGAGAACATGGCATGTGTTGGATAAACAATATAAAACAAAGGTGTGCAGGCAACAGTAACTGGAAAGAAAATATGAAAAAAGAAATTGTAAAGGAAATTGGAGAAAGCTCGACAGTAACACCAAACTATAGTAGATTATACATGTTCAAGGAGTGACTAAGATGAAGTTCAGTGAATCCTGCCTAGTTATTGAACATTCAATGTTGGTTGCATCAGAAGATGCAACTTGTGGCTCAGTCATTGCAAATCCGGATCGAATGTTTCCTTCTAGCAAGGGTATCAGCCACTCTTTTAGTTGCTCCTTGTTGCCATACCTCAACAAAACCTGAATGAAGATAATAATGTTGCAGAACATGCTCTTAATATGACATAGTGAAAAAAATCATAAATTGCAGATAACTACAAGCTATTATAACAAATTATCATTGTTGATTTCACTGTTGACTATAAGGAAATAACACAACTGTAACAGAAAATCCAGAAAATTACAGATGAAAAACATCCTTTCTAACCTCCAACTTATTAATCACTCAGCTTAGCTACAGAACTTATATTTTGTAGAATTGTCCATCTCTTTTCAATCAATAGGTAGAGCAGAAGATTTGTTTTGTATTTAAATGATGACATATTTGCTAGGATTTGACATTATCTCCTAACAAGACATAAATTGAAGATCTGTTAGGGTATCCACACTCCACAAGTCCAGAATCAGACACAAATCTAAGTGTGTCCAATACAAAATTTCACCAAGATGAAAAACCATTCTGATACTCACAGTAATGATCTTATCAACATATACAATAACAATGGCTACTGATTAAGAATGATCAGAGAAGAAAGAATGGTACGATTAACGTCGAATAACAAAAAATTCTAATAACTACAGTGCTAAAATTTTCAATCAATGCTGGCAATCATTCGGACATATTGATTACTTTAGTTAACAATTTAACATTACAAATAATGTCACCCAAAAAACAAATCATGCCTCATCAAGTGTCTTGGTAAAGATATCAGCAACTGTTCTCCAAGAGAAGTTATGGTTTGCTGATCTTCTAGGCTTCAGATATTTTTTTTCTTACTTCACTATCCATTACCCCGTGCACAATAAAAAATGGAATGCAGCAGTTAGTCCTGCTTGGCATAACCATCTATTCGAGCACATTTAACCTTATATACAATTTATTTTCTTTCCTTGTACCTTTTTTCATCAATATGGATTCTCAAAGCCTGCGAATGCAACATACATACAACTATACAGGCTTAAGCAACCCACCCTCTATTTACATGAATATTATAGCCTGGGATTCTCCATCCAAACTTCAAGTTGACCACCATCATGCAACTATAAATACCAGATATTTAATATATATATATATATATAATTGGTGTTCTTAAAGAATATAACATGTCCTACATAATGATGTTTACATGACTAATTAGTTAGTACAGAACTAAACAACACAATGTATAGAGTTATACTTAATAGTATCTAAAAGATGTATGCATGCGTTGACTTGGAATTAGGAAGAAGGTAATGGAATAGTAAATAGTTTATTAAAGAACAAAAGAAAATTGATGACTGTAACCTGGATACACTAACGACATATATAAACGTTATGTTACCTCCATATTTCCTGTGTCTGGTGCACCACAGTTGAAAATCTGTGGTGCCCAAATCGAGCGTCCCATAATCTCACACAGATATCCATACTCAAGGTTGGAAAGCCCAGCACCTAGTAAGTTGTTAGTCCAAGCTCCACCAGAAACGAGCCCTTCTCCTTCAAGCATTTTTCTCGCTCTAGCAGCACTGTCAGCCTACAGATTTATCAATGTGCCATGCAACAGAAACCAAATCAAACACCAACTGGAAAAGCAGGTAATCAGATTAGTGAACACAAACCATCAAATTCATTCCCTTTCCATAAGAAACTAATTAAGATTGTGAATAAAAACAAGAAGATAAAACCTTACTGGAATCCATAAGTTCCAAAGGCCTTCCTGCTTGGCTAACAGTTTTAGCTTTTCTTCTTCTGGATGAATAGTCCAACGGCTACTTGATTGTGCCATACTGTAAAACTCACTTTCCCTCGGGTATATCTGTTCTTGCAAAAACTTCAATAACTTCTTCCTGAGGTTCAAAACCTTTTGAGTGGGCATAAATAGTCCCTGCTCCATCATGGAATGTTGATTCTCCTCTTCTAATGACACAGCTACCCTGGGACTCAAAATTCCTGAACACAGTACACAGACAAACTTGTAGGCCTTTGCAAGAACTAGATCTAACCTAAATGGATCCAGAATACTAAACAATGCAAGATGATAAAGTTTAATGGAACAGCAAAAGTGCCTCGCTTGAGTGAGCTGGTTCCTGAATAGGGAGGCTAATCCACTTTTAATTTTTTTTCACCAAATCAATACAAAGGAAAACACATGCTCTGATAAATATCATGTAGCAAGTGGGCCAATTGTGAGATTAACAAAGTTCTTTTTCAAGTACAACTGAAGGGAATTAGGGCCATAAGAACATTGTAAGAAGAAATACACTAAGAAAATTTTTAATGCAGAAGAAACGTGTCTGCCATGACAGTATATGTGCATGCCAAGGGTCTCTCCCATACTGCGACCGAGTGACTTGTTATAACATAATTCTGCCAGTAATGGCCTGTGGGAATAAACAGGAATTCAAACTTCTTCAAACGAAAAAAACAGTGCATTTTTGAGGCAGGATGAGCAAGAAATTTTCCTTTGCTGTGGTCCTTCCAAGAGTCTGAATGCACTCTTGAGATTAAAAGCATGACACTCAGCAGCCAGTACTCGCCCTCATGTGCACACTTCTCAAAATTATGTTAATGGTCGTACCTCCATCACACTTCAATCAACAAACCTTCCACAATCCCACTTCAATTGCCCCTCAATCATCTATACCGAACTCTATACTAAATTCTCACTTGTAGAACTCCAAGCAACCTATACTGACTTGAAACCTAATCTGAAAGTTGAAACCCATGGCTTACTTCCTTTAGTAAAGGTATATGGCACCATCCCACCCCCTGTGTGATTGGTTGGTGCCACATTCAAGGCTAACCATAAAACAAATAAAGATTTGATGTTGAATAAGCACTTTAGAATAAAATGTGGTTAAGAGGATATGGCCAATCTCACATTCCTTCAAATAAAGAGACTTGGAAAAAAAATCATCACAACAAGGTTACCGCAGGGAGAGATATCAGGAAGAACAGATTCTTGATTAATAAATTCCAATGCAGAATCAATTAAGGTATTGGCTAGCTTTCCAGAATTCTGAGCTCGCTCACCACCTGAAGCATTACCCTGCATATCTTAAACTATTACACAACTAAAAACAAATTTCTAAGTAAATTTGTCTGATATTAATACCTGAATCCACCTATGGTATACACCTGCATGAATAGATGCGCCACGGAACAAAGAAAAGGCAATATAGAATTTCCATTCTCGAACAGGCCAAGGCCTTCCCTGAAGATCATTGATTTTGCAAGTAATAAAACAAACATGATGAATAAAAATGAAACTGAAATTATGAAAAATATAGGGAAGAAAACAGTCAAGGTACTGCTTACAGCTGCAGAGCAATATACTGCCAGGTATTCTACCAAGGAAGGAATACCTTCTGGAATACCACTAGTCTCCAGTCCTTCATATGATTTGTGTTCGCCAAGTGCAGTATAATCAAAATATAATGCTGAAAAAATTTCAAAGAATTAACTATGATTTGAATAAACCCATCATGTTTGAAGCTAGTAAATGAGCTTTCAATATATTTCCCAAGTCACAAGTAGTTTTCATGCACTGAGACATGGAATGGGACTGTTATCGAGCAGCTCTCCATCTTCTCCACCATCTTTGACAAACTAACAAATCATGGATGCTCACTCGGTACAGGAACTTCCTCATAACACCATGGTCAATCAAAAAGTGCCTTGCATCATATCGGCTTGTGAGGCGGCGCACTCAGATTCTCGATCAAGCGGCTACTACATATTCAAGATCTCATCATATCGGCTGTTGGGTCGCCGGTGGATGTTGTGTGGAGAATGGCAGATTGGTTTGAGCAAGACAGTGGAGTTGCCAAGGCGCCTATGACTTCTTCAGGCCGGTCCTAAGAAACCTTGGGTGCGGACGGTGTAGAAGCCTTACATTCAGCCCAGTCATGCAGTGACTCTATAGATGCTGGCACAGAGACGTCTTCCGACTAGAGACCGGCAAGACTATATGGAGGATAAATAGTGTACTTCTTGTAAACAAGTGTTGGAGACGCAAGAACATCTATTTTTCAGATATCCACCTATCGCGGATTTATGGAGGATGGTTCAAGATTGGTTCCACATGGGGCAGAAGATGACTACCTATCAGAAGACGCTTCTGGTCTAGGGGTAGTTCTTTAGAGGTGGGCGACTATTGACAAAGGCAGGCATCTTGCATTGCCATGTTTGATTCATGGCACGTAATAGTAGTTTATTTTGTGAGGAACAATTGGATTGTGAGAGGATTTATAGGAGTGTGCAGATTCATGTATACAGGACATTAGAAATGTATTCGGATGCATGAATCACTTCTAGTACCCGACTGTTATGTACTTTTGGACTTATGATATATACATTTTTAGTTATCCAAAAAAAAAGCGCCTTGCATTCATCGATCTTCTGCCACATTATGCCACCCCCTCAAACTAAAGTGTTGTTCCATACTTCATTGACAATTTTCTCTATCATTAGTTTATTTCTCTATTAATTGTATAAATAAAGAGATCTAATTTCTCTCTCCTTATTCTCAAGTATATTTTTTCCTATTGTATTTTAATAATGAATCCTTTCTCTCACTTTGTTTGGCATTTCCTCCTCTAGGGCATGTCTACTTGACTGAAGGAAAAAGGGAAAGAAACGACCAATGCTAGGGAAGGGAAGAGAGGAAAGGAGTCTCCTTTGTGTTGACTACTTGAAGAAGGGATAAAAGAAGGGGAAATGAAAAAGAATGCAAGTTTAGACATTTAATTTCGTTCTTACTAAGATATACAAAGCTAAACAGTCTTTTCACCACTTTTCAATGCTTCCATGCCTCTTTCAATCGATTTTGGCCAGAACAAAAAGTGAGGAAAGGACATCCAAATTGCCCCTTATTTCCCCTTTTCTTCTACTTTAGTAGGCAACAAATTATTTCTTTTCCCTCTTGTTGGGCTCCTTTTCCTCAAAAGTAGGCATGCCTTTACCTTCCTTTAATATGACTTAGATTCTAGAAAATGTCATTCCTTTTTTAATCTCCATTTTTTCTCTATTATAACAAAGTAGAAGCTAATCTGCTAATCATTTTTTTACCATCTTCATCGTGTGTCATCCACCCATTAATCTTGCCATACTTGGCCTTAATCCATGAAAACTTTGGAATCTTATGGTCTGTTTAACAAGAGGTACTAAGAAAGGAAAAAGTGCTCCCAATTACATGAACTACTTTCATCAGAACTATGATATATGTACCACATTCATCAACGTCATCAAGTCATGCTAGTCCCAATTAAAATAGTGTCATATTAGCCTACTAAATTTTTTTCACTGATATGATTTCCTTGCAATTATTATCTTTGTTCACCTATATAAAATGCCTGGAATAATTACATCATTATCACAAAAACTACTAGCTAAAAATAATTTTCACTAAATACCAAAAAAATAAAATAAAGTATTTAACACAGTAAAGTTAAACAATTTGATAGCAATACAGGAAAAAAGAACAGTACATAGCTAACAGACATTTTACACAATTTGTTCAAATATGTTCAGGAGGGTAGAGACTAGTGGAGGATTATTACCATGCTGCTGTATGCAACATCGCACATTTGATTCCCTAAAGTTGATAGTTCCCAGTCAAGAATGCCAATTACCTGATCCTGTAATATCAAGTAAGGCAAGGGGAAAAAAATAATTCGTACATTAGAGGTCAATGAACATTTATTTGTTGCCACATGGTAGCATCTGATTAGGTACAAATTTTATGAATTCAAACTCAATTATGTGCAATCTGATTAAAAAATTTTGGGAATTATATTGCTAGTTGTGTGAAAATATGAAAAAAAAAATCCCTCTATGCATACGACAAAGATATAAGTACTCATTTAGCATCATAACAAAGCATACAAAATTGGGCACCATAAATTAGCATCATTATAATCATCACGTTGTTAGTTTCTAACTCTTTGGGACTGGCTAGAATGGCATACTCCATTTAATTCTATGAGTATTAACAACTAATATCCATATCTCTTAAATCACTCCTAAATAGACCTTTCTTTGGTCTCTCTACTCTTTACACCTTGAGCTCCAATCAATTCAGCATGTCTAACTATAAATCTATTGGTTATTTTGTACATATCCCTCTAGTCTCAACTTATTATCTTTCATTTTATCATCTATCTGAATTGCCCTAGCATACAAGTAGATAAATCATTATTGAGCAAGCAAATGTGATCACCTAGGTTCATTTAACCATCAATATAGATTGGCCAATTGCAAGGTGTTTATAGGTTGTCAATGCATCTTTTTTATATCATTGTAAACAGAAAATTCAGTAGTTTATAACTTTGCAAGCAATACCCCCTCCAAAATCCTTTTTCAATAAAATGCAAGCTATCTTAAATTTAGGATTTCTTCATTACTTCAGTATCAGCACATTAATCAAACATATCAAATGACATCACAATCAAATTTATCAAATAGGCTTTGCAATTTAAATCATTGAAATTAAGTAGCTAATTGAATAATCAAAATATATTTCAGAATGCCTGAAAGACACCAAAAATAGCTGAGTGGCATTAAAATGTAGGAACCTTGATAGGATGAAAAACAAGATTATCGATTCGATAGTCCCCATGTACAATGCCAGTGCCTGATGTACCCAAAGAATCTTCAGCTGGGATATTTTTTCTGAGCCAAATGATCAGATCTAACATTTTAGGATTCCGTTCAGGTTTCCCTTGACCAGTAGAAGACAGATATTGCTTTGCCCATCTTTCTACCTGAATGACAAAAAACATTTTACATTTTTTTTCAGATTTTCTCTGCTTCTGATTCATGTAGCTCAGTTTAACATCAAATTGCAACATAAAAATTGAAAATGCAAAAACAATATATTGAGAGATGAAACAGTACAGTAGTTGGATCAATGAAGCAAAAAATTTACTCAAAGCAAGAAAAAAAAATTAAGATGGTATATTAAAGGGAGCGTTAGCGCAACGGTAAAGTTGTTGTCGTGTAACTAAGTGATCACGGATTCAGGTCGCAGAAATAGTCTCCTTCAATGCAAAGTAAGGCTGCATACAATAGACTCTTCCTCGGGACCCCACATTGATGGGAGTTTCATGCATCATGCTGCCCTTTATATGAGGTGAACGATTAGCACAACAGATTGTGATACCGTCCATGTATTGTCACGAGTGGGTCCAGCGCTCATGTCAAATAGGACTCTAAAAGTTTATCCTCTAGACGTTTTAAAACTTGTTGAGTTTAATGAGATGAATAATTATTAAAATAACTGGAAGTGCTATTAGGAACAAAAAAGTAGATCTATAGTTTATGTTTTTGACATTATCAATCATGTGGATGGGCAGAATTGACTTTCCATGATGAACATATGAATGTACATATATGAGGCCATTTGTCCTCGTGAAACCGGCAGGAATTGAACAAAAGGAAACAATAATGCAATTATATATTAAATTGGTGACCATTATATCCCCAAAGCTTAAACTATTAGGAAAAAATCTCTTAACAGTTCTGTATTCTTAACAAACAGTAACTGTCTATTTTGTTCAAAGAGAGAGTAAGAAAACAAGCAATAATGTACATTTTTAGACCATAAATTTGTTGTGAGTTTGCATATATGCTCACAGAAAGTATCAGTGATTAGTTCTAGTTTTCCAGATTAAAAAAATTAAAATTAACTTATAATACCTGCCTCCTACAGTAGTTTTCTCGCCTGCCAAACTTTTGCAAGCCAATAGCATCCACATCAACTTTGTGCAAAGAAGCTAGAGTTTTTGCAGTTGCTTCATAAATAAGCCTCCTCCTATCTGGACTCAGTCCCTGACCATAAAAAATTACAGCTTGTTCCAAATTAATTCAAAAGAAAAAAAAAATCATAAAAGAGACAAAAATTACTGTTTCCCCTAACCAAAGTCCCCTATCATTTGCACGTTACATTTGTTGATGCATTAGATGAAGTAAGAAGCTATAGTTCATTATTTCATAGAAAATGTACTAGGTTGAATCATCTGAATATCACATCAGCATAGAATAAGAATCTTGCAATCTTACAGGCAACTTGATATCCAAGAAAATTCGCCCTTCCAGATACTCCATAATGTAGAAAGATGTTCCAATTATGTTTTTATCAGTGCACAAACAAAAGACTTTCGGAACTGAAACATCTGTGTTGACTCCTAAAGCCTTCAGAATCTGTACAAAAATCAAAAAAGATGAATTGATGGAAATTATTAGGCAATATTTGAAGGGAAGCCTAACTAACAAGGCTGCATAGTCCTAAAATAGAATTCCCTATGTTGTGGGAAACAGATCAAGACGTCATTTATCTGCTTAATCCTAAAAACTGACAAGGAAAAAAAAACAAATTACAAGCATCTATTGTAAAAGTTTCCTGGTCCATTCAACTCAAACTATGAGTTATTTTAAAACAGTTTTGGAGATAAATAGAGGTTTGTGGCAGTCCCATATGATCTAAGTAACTACAGAAACTGTGAATTTCCAAAATAAAATAGGAGTTAGAAGTCATTCAGCTAAAAACTGCTTTTAACTTGACCTTCCTATATTTACAAAATCATGCTATAATTGATTGCACCAAGTTAAAAATAAGTTAAATAACTCGTGTTCCTGTGACAACAGATGGCAGATTGCTTGATATACCACTGGCAGATAAATCATAAATTAACTGAAAAAAATGCCAAAAAAAAAAACAAAAAAGACATGCCAGTTTTCATTCCAACAGGTGGGATGCGAGGGGGCATTTTTTTTTTTAGATACAAATTTGTGAGGTGGGGGTAAGCCCTCGTGCCTAACCATTAGGCAAATGCACACCTATTCAGATGCGCGAACTCCCCTCCGAGGAGATTTATAACGAACCCCCTAGGAAGACGAGTTTGTTCAGAAATCCAATTGGCTCAAGCAATCCCATGCTGAGGCAGCTTGCCAGTCTCGAACGATGATGGAACTACAGGAAATAACTCGTTCCCATGGCAAAGTTCTCTCCTTCACTACTGATGGTGCACTACTAGGCCAGCAAAACAACATTTTTCTCACAATTGAGACATGGTATACCCTCATAACAGTGTGGACGGACTCCCTGAAGAAGAAATTCTTTCTCTAACCTCATAACTAAATGAGTTGGTCCAGCAATCGAATTTGTGGATGCAATTCCATGCTGACAAAACTTTGTCAATCTGGAACGATTATGGAATTACAAGAAATAACTCATCCCTATGGCAAAGTTGTGTCGCCCCTGTTGTTGGCATGTTACATGGCAAATAAATAAATAAATAAAGCAAAATTTTATTACAATAACAAACCTGGTATTCCCTCTCGACGGCGTGGGCGGAATCGAGGAGCACCCCAGGAGGCTTCTTCCGCAGTACATAGCGCTGGACGGCCCCGTCCAATGAGGCGACCTCCAAACAATAGGTAGGATTGGACTGACCGTGGCCAAACTGGGAGACGCTAAACCTAGCCGGCGATCGGGGAAATCCATCCACGTTGGAGATGGCGTAACGAATCAGCGCATCCTCGTCGAGGCGGTCGGCAGCCTTCACTGGCCGTAAGAGTTCCGACGTGAAGATCACCATCGCGGTGTCGCAATCGGAGGTCCAGAGAGAAAGAAAGCTTGTATGGATGAGGAACCGGAGATCCGGAGACGTCAAGGTACCAAGAAATGTTTATTGCCGGGGTCTGCTGGCAGGTGTCGGTCTATTCGCAGGCCAGAGCACGGCAGTAATAGTTGCCCGGCCACAAGGACTTTCCTTGGTATGGTCCGTCAGATTTAATTTTTTTTTAAAAAAAATAATATCATAAAAAATAATTAAAATATATTTAAAATGAAAATGAAAATACAAAAAAAAACAGTCTTAATAATTTTTTCTGAATTTAAAAAATAATTCTAATTTTTATATTTTATATTTTTTAAGCCAGTAAGTCAAGTTACTCCTTACCTATTATAATGTCATATTTATGAAATTAAATGCTGCCTCTAAGTCTATTGATTTGATTGTGAATAATTTTTCAAGAAGGAAATAATAAATAGGATAATAGGATATAAATCATGCGAAAGAATAAATAATTTTATAATTTATTTCAACAACTAAAATCAATCATTACAAATTTTTATTTTACAATATAAAATTATGTTTACCTAAATACTTTTTACAGAATAATCATTATTTTTATTTAGAAGACGGCAATGTTAATGTAATAATTAATTATAGATATTTTCATCCTCTTTCTCTTGAAAACGAAAAACAAATCATAATTCTTTTTTTTATACTTGTCTTCTCTTATTGATCCATATTATCAACTGAACAAGAAGAATATATAAATCCTCACATCTACTAACTCATATAGAATAACTAATACGGGTCTAATGTCATAGCACCCTTGTAAACCAAATGATCATGAACAAACTCCCTAAGTTTTTAGTTCTCGCTCATTTTTGTGAAAGGCTTTTGGTAGCGTCATGAAAAATTGAATGAACACGTACGTACGTTCCCTCGGTCCAGCATAACAATATCCCAGCCGATCTAATCATGCAATCCAAAGTGGAGGGCGTGGTTACGAAAGATTTACTCATTTACCCAAATGAAGGCGCCGTTAAATCAATATCGCCCCTGTGGATGGGGGCAACGATTTTCAATTCTTTTCGTCAATGAGACAATTGGAACAAAATGTTAGATTTGCAGAGCTCCATTGAGTTGGTCATGTGTCAGTCAGTGCTCGTGACCTATCCACACATCTCTATCGCAAGAGCAGGGCGAAAATCATAAGAAAATGGCGAATGTTAACAAATTGGTGGAAAATTCATCTCCGCCGACCATGGCTATAACTATTATCCCGATCCCGCCACCTTCTACTGCCACCAGTATCACGGTCACGGTGGGAAGCTGGCCACTGCCTAGACCACTCAGGCCTCTTATTCAACCTACTATCACCTTTTGATTCCTCCATATAACTCCATCTAGAGGATGATGACTCGGGAGGTCTCTCAGAACTGTCACGGGACCTCCAAGTCTCTGACTCGTTGTTGATGAACCCATTCCGTTCGGCCCTTCCGCCGGAAAAGGACAAAGATCTGCTGGGATAATCGTCGTAGCTGTTTTGATTGGGATAATACTGTTGGCTCGGCAAAGGAACCTCAAAAACACCATTTCGTCGATCAGTAAGATGATTTGGTGTCAGATCCTGCCTCACAATTGTTGTGGAACCAGGTGCTGGCCATGTTGGAGCTGTGCGCGAGAAAATTAGCTGATCATTGGGGGTGGATTGTGATCTCTGCGCATTGAGTGGAACCGTTGGCAATGTGGGATTCATTGAATTGGTTGAAGGAATGTGTCTGAATGACTCCTGTCGAGGTAGCGATGACATGAATGTTGTATTGGTTACTGGGTAATCGTTACTGGACGTATCGGAGTCAAAAACAGTAGCAGGTTGTGATGAATGGGCAATGGATTGAAATTGCCTATGGGATGGGCTGGGAGCTGTAGCCCTGGATGCAAGGAAGCTAGCGGATGGACCATTTTGAGTTGGCAAATTGTTTGGCACCGCAGCAACTTTTGGCAGCGAGAAGATTGTTGCTGGTGCCTGAGCTGGCTGTGCTAAACCAGAGGCCTGAGACTGGGCTACGAACAGATGATGTTGCAGGGCGACATCTGTCTGTGTGGTATTAGCTGGCACAGCCCTGTTGGCTGAAAAATGAGGCTGCAAGACTGGTGTCCTGGTAAAGGTTGGAAAGTCTGACCTCCAACCACTCTGCAAATTAACGAAACAAGATTATGGCATAACAAAAGAAAAGGAAATCTGATCCGGCCAAATGAATTGATTCCAACAGTTCGGGAGTAGTCTCACTCTTTCAGCTTCGGATGGAGGAGTTGGAGAAGGGAGGGACGTTGGCAATTCTGTCTTCTGGGATTGTGTTTGATAAGAGTTAGTTTGTTTTTGGCGTTCCAACTCATTCAGTATACCGTTCAATCCAACACCATTTCGTTTAAGCATATCCAGCAGTGCCACCATCTCCTCACTAGTCAAGTTCTTTCCTTGAGTTGATGTTAAAGCAAAGACAAGGTCGGGATTCTTCAGTAGCACAGCAAGCAATTCAAGATCAGGCTCTGGAGTACCATCACTGTTTGATGGTGCTGAGGTGATTTCAGGAGGTATAGCCGCAGCAGGGGATTCCTCAAGTACATTGTTTGGAGAGGGAGAAGAAGAGCCTTCTTCAACATCGGCATCTGGTGGCTGTTCCAGTGGGATTTCTGGTGTCAAACTGTCATCAAAATCCATTTCAACGTCCCAAGGTTCCTTTGGATTGAGCGGGATGTCTTGAAAGCATGAATAGAAAGTTTCATTCTCTCGCCGATTCCTCTGGGTTTGGACATCAATCTCCTTGCTGCTCTCTCCAACTCCCACTCTCCATGTAGAACTTATGCATAACTCTGCACCTAGAAAATAAAATTATTAGAAGAGGAAAATAAAAATTATTAGAAGAGGAAATCTTGCAATTGAACTACATGCCAGCTAAATCAATCAAATAAAGCTCGGCATATGTATCAGAACAAAAATGGCAACAGATTTTGCGATGCAATGTTGAACTTTACAATTAAGAAAAAATCAACGAATTCAAAGAGGACCAAAATTGAAGAATCAATTTCATTTTACTCCAACAAAGCAATGCCAAATGGCTACATGGCTTGAACTCTTTAAGGCACAATCATCAAATATCACTAAAGATGTCTTAAACTGCTAAAAGACAAGAATACACAGCATATTTGTGAAATTGTATGTACGCCAAACGGTGGCAAAACTTTTGAGAATGACAAATTGCATCTCCATTGTCATAGGAGGAATCTAGCAACAAGCATTGTGTTGCCTGGAAAATATATATATCTATGCACGTCTCAAGATCTCAATGAAGCATTCTGGTGTCCAACATATTTCTCAAATAGTAGAAAATTCTGATTGATTATGACACATAAGCCGTCAAGAATTGGACCACTGTAGCATATGCATGTGTTTTAACTGCAACTTAATGCTTGCAGACTTATTGGAAAAAGATATATGCAAAGAATTCAATTCCTTTCTTAAGATTAATTAAAAGAACCTTCCATATATTCTATTAGGCGTAAAAGATTAGCACCCAATGGAAAAAGAAAAAAAAAATCAGATGATATCATTAGGACAATTTCCAATTGTTGGAATGTAACATTTTGGCTCTCAGATCCAACAATAAAATAATACACTTAGTAATTGAATCTTCATCATATGTGCTCCACGTGATAGAGGGTAGCATCCCAGTTATAATAGCATCAACTGGAATAATTTCTAGGTGATTTTCTTAGAGAAAGAGAGAGAGAAACATTCATCACACGTTCATTTTGATTCTTACATGATTATAGATCGAGTACAAGATGCCAACATCTCGGCATTAACCAAAAACCAAATGTCACCATCTCAGGATTAACTGAAAACACCAGCATCATATTTGTTTTTTATGGGCACTGTCAAAATGTTAAGAAAAAATATGGAACCACAGTATGCTAGTCAACCATATCAGAATTCAATATTGATTTGGACAGACTGAATTATAAATTTTGATTTGTGTCCCAATTGGCTTTTACTAATTCAACCACATCAGCATTTGTAATCAGAAAGGAATGTGAAAAAGAAGATACAACCCAGATACCTTGTGGAATCTTCCATTGAATTAGCTTGCATCTCAACATCCCCAAACGGTCTTTCATTGTAGTTGAATTAGTGTGCAAAATAGATGTTTCAGGTTCATTGAGAGGGCTAGTTGAGGAAATTGATGGTATACTGGATTCTGCTTTTTTCACTAGCTCGTCTTGAGATGTTTTTTGTGTGAATATTATATCAGTAGCCAGAGAAGATTCCTTTGAATCTTCAATCATCTGAGACTGGCTTCCGCTACTCGATGGATCGGTTTTTCCATATTTATGTTGCATAAACATTGCACGCATCTTTGCTTTTTGTATATCATCAGCTGACATTGGACGACTATGGTTTGTAGATGCAGTTCTTACAGCATGTGCAATTCTGCCAGAAGCTTTATGATCTGGCTGTTCAACTAGTAAAATCTTTCGACGTTGTTTGGATTCTGCCTATAGCTAAGGAAACAACCATATTCAAATTGCAAACAAGAATTCAAATAAGAAATACAACAACCAACAAGCAATAGTATTAGTTACTGCTGCCAGAAGAGCTAATTCATAATCTAATTTATTAATGATCAATATGGTTTGTCGAATTATCAGTCAACAAAGTCAGCAAAGCCAAACCGTACATCTGATAAATTCCCATATTGTGCGATCATTTGTAAATAGCAATGTGCTGACCTAGTTTAGGTAGTATTTTTCAGGGTAAGGTCTATCTCAGCTGGAACAGTCTATAACCAACCATGACAAGAAGATACTCTTTAAGTGCCTCAAATCTCATTAATGAGGAAGATGAAATACTATTCAAAGACAGGAGAGGTGAAGGATGAGAAAATACAATTGGTGTAGCAGTGGCAACGAAAAAGTGTAACACCAAAGTCAAAGAAATCAAAATATATGCATATTCTATACCTATGTTCATCACATTGCTTCAGTCCAAGTCCAATTATCATGATTAACCATAATATATTTTATAATATATACAACAACAACAACCAAACTTTATCCCACTAGCTGAGATTGGCTATATGAATCCTTCTACGCAATTGAACTCTGTCCCTTATTATATCATCATCTATATTTAAATAAATTTTATCTTGTTTTATTGTTATTAACCAAGTCTTTTTTAGTCTTCCTCTCCCTCGTTTGATATGCATATTTATCATAGTTTTACATCACATAACTGAGGCATTTATTGGCCGTCTAAGTACAAGTTCACACTATCTTAAACGCATCTTTCAAAATTTTTCCTCAACTTCAACTTTTTTTCTAATGCTCTCATTTCTTATAAAATGTTTCCTCAACTCGATTTCTAATGCAATCATTAGTCAAGATATTGAATTTTTATAAATTGATGCTTTAAAATTTTGATCCTATGTACTTTTTGATTGCTCTAAGTTTATAATTGAAGTTTACGAGTTGAGTGAAACAAGATCAGAAGATTAACTCTCATCTGAGTCTATCACAACCCGCTTTCAAATGTACTAAAGCATGTTAAACAACAACATAGTATAAATATCGAAATTCTCCCGTTCTGATTGGAAAACAAAGAAATGTAGCGTGTCAAGTTATCTGGACGAAATTGAGTCACTTTTTTTTCTTAATGAATTTAAGGTGGTAAGATATTGCAATGTTTACTTAGAGTCTGATCCTGTGAGGTGGAGAGCGGATTTACAGTACAAATAATTATTGGACAACACACGCTCATTTGTATTATATATATATATATATATATATATATATATATATATATATATATATATATATATATATATATATATATATTCGCATGTAAAAGCCTCAATTACGTCCATGTTTACTCAGTTTCATGGTCACAACTATTGTTAGCCTTGTAAATTCTAGATTTGGTATTGAGAATGTTAACAATATCAAACATTCAAACCATCCAACAGAAGAGGAGAGAATCCCAATTCT
The DNA here is from genome assembly GCA_024364735.1 of Boesenbergia rotunda. NCBI lineage: Eukaryota > Viridiplantae > Streptophyta > Magnoliopsida > Zingiberales > Zingiberaceae > Boesenbergia > Boesenbergia rotunda. Next base: position 239,041 of record JAGFNQ010001701.1, read on the forward strand.
ATATAACCCGTGGAGCTTCTAAAGTTTAACATGCCACTCCACGAGTTCCTGGCAGAAACACTTTTCCAATAGTCTAGTAACTTCAACTGATTGATATGCTTCAATGCACTGAAAAAGTAGCACGGATTTGAATCCTGTATGTTTCCAGGCAAGATGAAACATACAATATATCTCAAGACAGACACAAGGCAACATGAGAACTACATGACTTTTTTTGCTTGTGCCGACCAATACGGGAACAATAGGAGCAATGCAAAACTCAATATACAATATACCAAGATTGCAACGATCAATATTAAGTTTGATACAGAACATACAAGCATAATAGTACCTAACATATACACATGGTAGAAGCTGCGAAGTTCAAAGAAAACTAATATGGAAAAGGACGATTAATTGTCTAAAAAATAATTACATTTCAAGAATTATGACCACTAATATAAACATAATCTCATATTTAAATTTCAAATTATGATGGCTTCAATGTTGCAACTTCGGAATGAGAAATGTTGTGTATTTAGCTAGTATTATCGTTCATTTATAATCTGTATACAATGACGACAACATTTGTTTTTTTTTGTTACCATTCATTTGAGACTTCTTATGAGAAGAAGTCAAGTTAGGTTGGAAAGCATCATAAATTTTCAAAAGATGACAATTTGAGAGGGTGAACAAGAACATCTAGCCATTATAACCTTAACGTAGATTATAGTTTGTGAGATTTAAAAGCATAGTTGATTGAATAATTAAGAGAATTTGCCGATTGTAAATTTATAAAAAATCATAGGTTGACAAGGTATGACCAGTGGGATAGTATTCCTGTATTGCTAGAATGAAGAATATATAGCCAATTTGAACAAGTTCATGTGAAGCATAAATATTGGTTAGCAGTTTGCAACTTAAAGTCCAAATCATTTTTTCACAAAATGCTAACATCTGCAAACAAAAATAAGAATTTATTTGATAGGCTTTGATGCTACACAATTTTTCAATTTTCGAAAAAAAAAACTTGTATTTACCTCCAAGCTTCTCATATTAACTCAGAAGAGCGTTGATAAAAAAATCAATCTTATTAAAACAAACAAAATATTGTGGTATCCAACAAGATGATTGAAAACGCTCACAAGTTCACTGTGGTTTTATGGCAAATCCCAAGCAATAGAAAGAGAAGGTTAAATTTCATTTAGTCATCTTTTGTAAAATAACCAATATATCTGCTAAATCTGCCTAGCAGTATGCAGAATCTGATCAGAGAAAATTTTTAACTCCATGTTCAAAAACCCAAAAGCATTAAAGGTGAAGCTCCATAAAAATTGTTTAAAGAATTCCCTTGGTAAGAAATAAAATTTGAAGGAAAGTGAATTTCAGCTTGAGGTTAAGGATACTGGCTGAGACACTCCGGTCGTGTTTCTTGCTTGAGTCAGAAGAGGAAGCAGGAAGCAGCCTTAGCATTTTGTTATGCTCTCTTGTTCTACATTGGATGAAAACAGCAGTATTATTCAGTCCTCTATAAGTTAATCTAATAAACTGTTTGCATCGAGTTAATCATAAGAACTTCAAACGCATAATGTAAAAATCAACTACACAAAAGTACCTGTGTGTTTCAGTATCTCCAGCAAGTGCGAGAATATCCACCTAGCATTGAGAAGCAAACAATCAAGTCTGCATTTTCACAAAGAAAGTTTGTATGGTCTTTTATATAAAATTACTCACAGAATTGTCAAGGTTGGACTGCAAGAACTCATCTTCAAGACATCCACCGATCCTGAAAGATAACAGTCAGATATAAACAGGTACATCAAAATGACAGAAATGCATCCCATGCATGACCTCCTCCCATTAGTCCACATGCAACATTGCAAACATGCAGTTTAAATGAAACTAATATAACTAAATGAAAAGTAATAATAATAACCACAATGAAATGGAATTAACTGATACGATACTAGAAAGGAAATGGTACCCTTTTTTATGAAGCATCTCTTTCAGTGTTAGCTTGGAGGAACTAATAGGAGGTATCTTCAAAGCCTGGCTCTTTATGAACACTTTACTCCATCTTGAAAGAAGGAACCTTGCTCTGTTTGATATGTCTGATCTTCAAACCAGATAAGTCAGATGGAATACATAGTAGTAGGACCATAACTGCAATAAATAGAAGTCTACAGAAGCCCAATTTAGCCATGCACAGAAACAGATAGAATCAAGTCAAAACGAGAATACTTGATTTTGGCATATTTTAAAGCGGTATTTAAAATGGTCAGGAAGGATATGGCCATGAGATATAGCCACAAATTAGTCTCACTATCAGTCTTTTGCATTGATCAAGAAAAGTGGACGCAAAACATAAAAGGAATGAGTCTATCATGTGTGAGAGAGAGGGTTATATCTCAATCTGACCGTCGGAAGGAAAAAACTAAAAACCTTTCAGAGGACATCTTTTTTACATGAATCATAAGCTTGTTGAAAGTGAAGACAATAATCCCTATATTCCTAGTAGGACATTCATCCCATTTACCTTCACGGAAAGCTCTGGAGGTGATATTTCTAATGACAATAAGTGATAAAACTATTATTATTTTGTCTCTTCTCAACTGTTGAGCTGGATATCCATATTGCCAAAGAAAATTCTAATTTAAGCCAAAAACTCAGGAAAAGTATAAGTAGCCAAAACAACAGCAAAAAACAGCAATTGTCAAAACTCAGACATCCACTGCATACACACCTGAGGTCCTATAAAAGCGCAATCTGTTAACAGCAGGTACTATTGCAGACATGTGCAATGGCAAAGCTTTGTGTAGCGGTAGATGATAGAGAACCTGAATAAAAAATTTGCTCAAATCAGCAACTTAAATTTTAGCAGTTTGACCAAACAAATTAATTAGAACCTTCAAAATGACATGAAGAACAGTAGTTTGCTCTTCAACAGCTGCTTCACTCAACCATGTTGCCAATATGGGAACACCGCCATTATTTGAGAACCTAATTAGATATAAAAGGGATAAGACCAGTGTGAATAAATAACATGCAGTATAACTGCAAGCTCAAAATATCTTACCAATTTAAAATTGCAGTGTTGTTAATACGGAGAATCCACTCCATTAATTTCACCTGCCCAGAAAAAGTCTGTTCCTTCTTCATCATGTTGAATATTTTATCTAAAAACTCCTTATCATCGGAATCAACGCCAGGAGCAGTTTGCTCAGGCAATAAGGATGGATGGCCTGCCTCAACTTTCACAGGCTCATTTGGATTCGCTGTCACCTGTTGATCAGTTTTAAGAGTAGCAAGAATGTAAGTGTTTTCAGGAGCCTGTTTAAGCTCCCCAATTGTCGTACCAACTGCAGTGTTTTCTAACTGCACTTCACTGACAGAAGAAGAATGGTCCAAACTAGAAGAGCATTCTTCTTTGGACACCTTAGATGCCTCTAGTTTAGCTGATTGATCACATGATAAGCGAACAAGCTTTCTCACTCTAGAACGCTGACCAGCGAAAAATTCTCTAACCTGTAATACAAATTTCATAGATATAACATGGAGCATTTTAATTTCCAATCATCACATGGTTGTTGAGCAGCTGATTAAAATACAAAGCAAGGACAAGTCCAGAAGAACATGTCAAAAAATTTCCCAATAATTAAACACCTTAAATGAAAGTATAAATTATAGATGATGTATAAGATGGATCAGGACATACAGAAGCTATGAAGGACATCATCCTACAAATGGTAATCACCAATGTTAGGTCAACTTGGTCACCAAGACAAAGAGAAATACAAGCAGAAGGAAAAGAACATACAGTACCACTAAATAATAAATGCGGTCATGTTTAGATTAACTAGTTTGAAAAGAATCAAAGTAGAAGTGACTTAAAACTAAACATTTCTAGCTCTCTTCATTATGCATCTAAGAGGATAGAAGAGTCCAAATGTGAAAGAACATATTTAAAAATGAAAAGAATTCCTTGAATTTGATCAGCAAATGTTTAGGGAAAAAATAAACAGATAAAAAAATCTATGATTATTCGATTTCCCAAAGCATTTAATCTCTTCTATGTGCCCATCCTCAACTTCAGTATCTGGCAATACACCATAAGCCTCTCAAAAAGGATTCATGTGACTGTTACACGATGCAGTTATCAATCATCCTAGTTCTGTTAAACATCACATCAAGCATGGTTATCCAAATGATGTCTCTATGCATCTTTTGGCTATCTAATACAGCTCAACATTATAGGAGTAATTGTTTAGTGTAGTTCTGATCAAACACACCAGCTGGGTTATAAATCATATCAGACATGCATATCCAAGGATGTGTCAGTGTTTTTTTGGTGGCAAATTAATACAGCTCAACTTCTGAGGCATTTGTGTAGTGGAGTCCTGCATTAGAATTCAAAGACCTAAAAGTTAATCGTAGTCAACAGTGCTGCCCCATCCACTTAGGCATTTAGGTAGTGTTATATAATGATCTACTCTTAGATTAAGAAAAGGGGTCATGAAGCAGCTATAAAAGAGTGTATGTAGCGTTACTTTATTAAACAAACTCAACATAAATCCCGTAGATCCAGAATTTTGCGCATAATTCTTTTTAAAAATATATTGTTCTTACAGTAAATCATTGTTTGGGGTTTTTCACAGTAGGTTGAGTCCTATATGAAAATTGCATCACAACTGTTTGTTGCTAGAAATGTTTCGAGATGGCATGTTATACTTAAATCCAAATAATTGGGTTTAATCAAGAAGAAAAAAAGGCAATAGAATTACAAATTCAAAATAGTTAAAACAACTTACCTGTGAAACAGTGACCCTACAGAGAGCACTAATTTCACGAGTTTCTTTTTTCCCAATTGTATCTTTGATGGAAAAAACTGATTGCATATACTTTAGTGCTTTAGGGTTCAACAAATCTCTTGGCCGTTTTCCTGTATCAGAGTGTTGAACCCTAAATTTAGAGAAACAAATTGATAGCCCATATCAAACCAGATATTCATTAAAAACATATTGTAGAAACCCAAGGCATACGTAATAAGCATGCATGTGTAAATAAGAGTAGTTAACTCGATGTAAATTAAAAAAAAAGAGACCAGGACAAGTGTAATAAGAAGTTATAGCAACAGAAATAGATTCATGATCGAAAAATATCAAGACAAAAAAATAAACAAATATCAATGTATTTGTAATCAACAATTGTGATGCTTCCTCTGCTATTTATGATTAATAATGCTCTTCTCGGTCAACAAGGAAACAAAGATAAAGGAATATGGAAATTCTAAAAAATCTACCTACCTCCCAAGCAAACTAGCAAAGGCATGATTTAAACTCAACATTGGCTGGTTGAAGTTCATAATGTAAATGATTAACTTTTTGAATTATGGAACCTCTGGCTAATGAATAGTAAGGTTTGGATAAGACAATATAAAATGTTTTTAAAAAATCTTATATTATTTTAATCGTTTTTCCATCCTATATCATATAAGATTTCATATCTTATTTCCATTCTCAACTTTGGGTCATGATGGGGAATGACTTGGTCATCTTCTCAATCATTATTGAGCATTGGCGGTCAATTCCACCTTTGTTGTGGTCAATTTACTTCGAATTGGATTGTCGTGATTATTTAAATTCAAATTCATATGTAATACGTATCAACTACATGAATCATTAAATCATAATGTATCAAAACATACAGATCATGAATTGTGCAATTCTAAGAACTATGCCTACACGGCTACACCCTATCTGACAATTATTTAAAATCTAAAATATTGTAAGATCACATCTTGCTCCATATTAACAACAATGATATGAATATTGGACCTTTATTTGTGGTTGGAGATACACTTGAGTCTTATGTTATGCATAAAAGCAGGTTTAATTCTATTTTGACATAATACAGTGATAGAAACTTGAATTGATGCAAGTGCCTTGTATTTACCATCGGCACATTATCAATTAAATCAGCATTTCATTCAATTTACTCTCAGAAGAAATCCACTAGATGCCAATTGAAATATTTGATTAATGAGAGTCTGAACAAGTTAACTCTCATCAAAATGATAATGAAATTAAGATCTCTTTTAGTATGTATTTGCATAATAAAACAAAACTATGAGACCAGAACAAGAAAAATAATTCAAAATGGGAGAGAACACTTGCCAATTCTTATTGATAAAGCCCCAGCAGCCTGCAGGTAAATAAAAATGCATTGTCAGTTGATCTGCATATAGATTGAAAGGGAATAGAACAAACATTTATGCATATAGTGTGCAAAATGAAGACAAAATTCAAGTAATGTGTAATCTACACTTACTTTATGATCCACTTATCATAATACTTCTGTAATATAAAATATAATTTCCATTTTTCACTCACATCTTGGAGGATCATTAAACAGTGACTTGCCAAAACATTGGAAGAAGAACCAGAAGTCACCGAAGGAACTCGCCTATAATCAAATTATGCTCCAATAAAATATAAAAGTTAATAAGATAAATTTGAAAAACATGCTTTGTGCACCAACGGTTTGCTTGCATCCTTTTACTTATAGAGTATAACGGGGTTTCTAACAAAGACCAATTAATATACAGAACCAATATTTTGAGGGGGCAGGGAGAACGAGGGGATTATATAATTACCTACTACAACAATTAGCCATGACCTGTATTATACAAAAAATACCAGTGATAAAAATCCGAATTAACAAAATCAAATTTGGTTTTGGTTTGTTCAGTTTGAAGAATCTGATACTAAATAAAAGCAGAAAATCATGTAAAACCATCCACCAACGCCTCAATTTCAATGAACCACGCATACCATTTCTTGAGCAAGGGGATTCACACCGGTGAGCTTGCATTGGGTAACGACGAGCTTCTGCAGCTGGTCGATCTGGCTGTGGAAGAGCTCCTTCTGGGACTCCAAAAGCCGTAGAAACGATTCCATAGAATCTCCCACACCCGATTCTACAAGGGCACCCGCCGGCTCCACCGCGACGAGAGCCATATCCGATCCAGACGCTATGGGCTTTCGGGATGCTGCGCATTAGAGATCCAAAGTGTGAGGATGGAGAACTCCAGGGAGATGCGGAAATGGTTGCTTCCTTCGATCGAATTTGTGGTGGAGGCGATTGAGTCTAGGGTTAGGGTTTCAACGACGGAGGGAGGGAAGGAGGAGAAGGAGAAAGTGGGACGGAGCCGGCGATATAAAAGAGAAATAATGATCAACAAAGGTTGATGAACTCATGAAACTCCATATATGGATCCGGATTGATGATCTGTTCATGATCCGAATCCGAAAATTGAAGATCCGAAGTTTAATATTTTAATAATCATAATCTAATAACGTTATAAGTTATAATAATCATGATCCACTCGATAATAAATTGATTTCATAATTTATTTTTCATATAAATTATAAATAACTTATAAAAGATATTTCAGATTTTTATGATTTATAAATAAATTATAAAAAATATCCGAAATGAATATTATTATTTTTTATTATATTTTTCTCTTTTGAAAACTACTCTCTCGTTTATTTTTTGATTAATTGATAAAAATAATATATATATATATAATATTAATTGAATGCCTCATTTTAAAAACTAATAATAATAACTAGTTTTACATTGATTAAACAATAGATAATATTGAGCATGCAGTTCGCTAAAAAAAAATACATGTATGCTACTAATATTTACTGTTAAAATTTGTAGAATTATATTTTGATCAAATATGATTTTATTTTTTAAAAAAAATCAAGTATATAGATATCAAAGGATTTGTTATGCTGCCTAACTTATAGTATTCTGAGTGTAGTTTTTTTTATTTTTTTTTAAGTTCCCGATCATTCCAATTGAATTTTATTTTTAGGGTTTAAGAATTAGATTATAATATTAAAAAATATAAAATGAAATTATATATATATATATATATAAAAGTTATATGCCGCGGATGAATGTGTGTGGACTTGTCCGAGCTTGAGGTGTTTTTTTTTTAATTTTTGATTATGTCAATTAGAATTTGTCTTTAAAATTTAGTGGTTGGATTAAAATGTTAAATATAAAAAAAATTCTAAATAACTTAATAGTAAGTACGAAAAAAAACCGCATAAGCTGTGTGTCGCAGACAAGTATACAAAGCAGGACCATTTCGAAGGTTTTTGTTTATTTTTTTATTTTTTACGATTAAATTATTTAAGATTTTATTTTTAAGTATTGAATTACAGTATTAAAAAAATTAAAATCGATTTCTTTTTTTTTAAATGTGCACAGGATGTGCGGTCCGCGGCATATCAACTTTATTATACAAATATTTAACAGATAGATATAATATAATATTCATAGGCCATAATACTATATCCTTTATAAAATATTCATAGACAATCATTTTTTAAACCACTTAATTGAAATTAATTCTTTAATAGTCAATCATTGTGTATGTATTGTTAATCACATATTATCCCACCAAATAAATATTTAAGGGATTATTGATAAACGGATTTAAAAGACAGAAATAAAAATAAAATTTATTTCATTCTCATTTATGATACTTGATATATAAAAATCGGAATCAAAATATGAATATTATACCCTTAATTTAATAATCCAACCCCCACTAATTATCACTAAATTCATAAACCCTCAATCAAAATTCATTACCATTCTCATTATCGAATATATACCAAGCGCCCCCTTAAATTCTTCAACTTAGTGCACACTTTGTATGAAATCACAAATATAAATAGAGTCGAGCCCACAGATACTTGAATGAAAGCTCTACGCCACAGATGTCGAATACATAAAACCCAAACTTCAGATACATTACTAGTCGTTGAGAATAAATTTATGAGTCGCCACTTTAATTAAAGTAACAAACTAGAAACATGCTCAAATGCAAACAAGTGGAATCTACCGCATAGTGCATTGTTGCTCATTCCTCATCATCTTCATCTCCATCACCTCCGGCGGCTTTCTTAGCTGCAGCCTTTTGATTTCTTCTTTTCACTCGTCCTGGGCGCCCACCGCCGAAAGGACTTGTGAGGGAGAAGTCAATATGCTTAGCTGAATCCACCCTCACCATAAAAGAGGGGATGTTTACTACTTGCCTTCCTACTCTGCAAGATGGTTGAGAGGTAGAGAACAAGGTTAATGAGTTGAGGCAATATAAGTAGTGTGCCAAAAATCCACATAATAGAAGCTATGTTCGTAAATGACATTTGAAAGCAACAAAACACAGCAGCAGTTATGAAAGCACAACAATACTAAGTAAAATGAATAATGTCTCTACTAAGAAACGTTTAATTTTATTCAAGGAAAAAAAATCTGTGAATAGAACAAAGGATTGCGCTGCAAATTGCTGGTGTTGGTCGTCCCGTTCAGGTACAAAGGTGGCATCAATGATGCAGGAAGGCAATGCATGCAGATGATGAAGACAAAAGGGGCAGAGGGCTCAAAGGAGCCGCAACTGCTGTTGGAGGCAGAGAGGGAACCGACCATGAAACTCCAGGCCTTGAGGCAGGGAGATGGAGCACATTCTGGTGCAACAAGGAGCGAGGGCAGAGACCAAAACAGCCATCACACTAAAAGTTCTTCAGTTTTCAAGCGCATAATTTAACAGTGTCAAATACTGGAGTTTGCCATTGTCACGGAGACAGCGAGTAAGGGCAGAGAGGTCAAAACCACAATCACACTCGCCACTCTTCAGATTTCAAGCACATAGTTTCAACCAATATTTAGCTACCAAGTCAGAGTAATTGATGATCTCGGTGCTTGATCAAGCATTATATATGAAATATGGATATCAAATTAATGAATGCAGATTGTTTATGAAAACAGAGGTTAAAATTTCAAATAATTGCCGATTGTTTTGCGCATGATTGTTAGAGGTATTTAACCAAATTATACAACTAAGAAAGCTTTTGAGACCAACCTTGAAACCATCATGACTATAAAAGAGCAAAATTTGTGTGAAACAACTTAAGAGTAAATGAAAAAAAAGAAACACTGCAATTTTTTTAGTTTTTCTAAGAAGTATTTGTTCCTGCTATTTGTTTTTTGGTCTACATAACACACTACATTTTTTACCCTTTTGGAATGTTTAAGAGTAACAAATACACCAGAACATGCTCTGATAATGACTCGTAAAGGACCAAAAAAAAATCATTATCAAATAGTCCTATAACAGAAACTACCAAATAATTATAAAAACTGCAAAAATAATGCAATGCATTGCATCATAAATTAATGGGACAAGTGTACACAATCAAACAATAGGTATTAGACAAACTAACAGAGGCATTAAACTAATTTAAAATGCCAATATGTAAAATCTCCTTGGCCATGCTGTTTGCCACCTCAATGATTCAACATTGCATCCACAAAAAGAACTCAAGAAATATGCAGAACAAGGGAACAGCAAGGCAACAGTATGTCTATATTTATTTCCATTATTAGAGGGAAAACAGTATATCACACGGACCAAGCTTTACAGTTATACCTGATGTGGCGCTGCCTGATGAGGACCCTAGCGTGGTGGATCGACTTAGCCATTCCGGACTTGAAGACAAATGTCTGCAGACGCCGCTCCAAAAAGTTCTCCACGGTGAGAGCCAACACATAATCAAGCTTGTTCTGCCCTTCATCGAGGAGCCCATACCGATTCATCCGGCGGAGAAGAGCTTCCCCCTCAAAAATTCGACGAGGGTTCTTCTCATCGAGCGTGAGAAGTTCTCTGGCCGCATTACGGATACGACTCAGCGCGTACTGGACCCTCCAGAGCTCTCGCTTGCACCGGAGCCCATACTCTCCCACCAGCTTCAGCTCGGCATCCAGCCTCTCTTTCTCGTAGGGGCGACGGGGCTTCTTGAAGGTTTTCCCATCTGCAAACACCCAAAATTAGCCGGCCTCCGGGAGATCAACATCATACGATCAAATTTAAACAAAATAAGGAATTCTATAATGGAATTGGAGAATCGAAGAGGAAGAGAGACTCACAGTTCCTGTAGAAACTGACGTGCACCATGACTGGCTCGTCTTCGCCGGCGTCTTGCGGGAAAGTGAAGAAAGAGACGAGTTTTATACCTGAGTGAGTTCCGAAACCCTAGCCGGGCCATGTAAATTGTTTCTAGCCGGGCCGAGCCGGCCCGACCGGATACGAAAGTTTGCATTCCAAAAAATAATGGCGAAATGCTATAAAGAAATTAAATGATTTCTAAAAGAATTTAAATTAAAAAGCTAACTGCTCCAAGGAGCTCTCGAGAGTCGAGCCAAGCTTCTATTTGCTGACCACTCCAGTTAAGTCTGTTGATATGAGTAAATAGTTAGTTGATTAGTATATCTGTATTCTTTACGTCTTAGTCACAGCATCCAAATTAATAATTTTTATAATTTATTTTTTTTATTGATCTGAGATAGATTAACAAGACGTTGAAATGAACGAATCATCTTTGTCACCTAATTGGCTAGCTATTTAGTCGTGTAAGTTGTAATCTGTGTAATGGTCATGCTAGTTTATAATTAAATATTGCACTGTAAGATCAAGTCATGGAAGCTAGCTACCTCTTTATTTTGTATATATAATTTTCTACGTATATAGGCTCATGTCGGCGTATTTGATCTAACTAGATTAAGATTAAAATGGTATATGTATATTCATGAATGGTACTCACTAGCTTCTTATTAATTAATTGCTTATCAAAGTAAATATTTAATCTTAATCGTATTAAATAACTTACCAAAATTCTAAAAATAAAATTATATATATATATATATAAGAGTTAACACGAAAGAAATAAATCATAAAAATTATTAGTTTGGATGTTGTGGCTAATGCATGAAAAGATGGACATATTAACTCTATCAGATTTTAACTCTCAAATCTTAATATGTCAATACTATGGATTATTATTCTTGATTTTTGAGTACTTTACAATTACAACATGTCAGTACAAACTAATTACGGGCAAGAGCATCGCAATAAAAAAACTCTTTTGAAATTCTCATTCAAAATTTTCATGGGTTAATATCTAATTATAGCGAATTTTGTAAGAAATTTTCTTTTAAATATAACTCGTAATTATGGAATATTGGGTTTCTGAATTATCCGTCATGAACATTTTTCGATTTATCCTAACGATCGACTATAAATTTTCATGAGACCAAATCTATTGTCCCAAATTTAACATTACCTCACCTAATTAATCCTTTTATTTTTCTTTCGAACTCCCATTGCTAAGTTGACAAAGTTGAGGGAGCTATCTGGTTCATTTGGTTTTTTTTATTAAAATATTTTTTTTAGTTTTTGTCAAAATAGAGAAAAAAATTATAAAAATTTAATTATATATAATGTCAAATATAAAAGAAAAATGAGTATGAAATTATTGAAAGGTTTTATTTCATCGTAGAGATTTATATAAAATTTTTTATATTTAATGTGATACGGGATATTAAAAGAGTTTTCGAAGAGCTCCTATCACTTGAATGCTCTCAGCATTATAAATTTAAAAATTATTTAACATATACATATGAAACAATACTAATGAATAAATAAATAAATAAATTCCTGTGACACTTTCTGATTTTGAAAAAAATATTATTTTATTTTTAAACGAAGAAATATACGTAAATTAAGAAAATAAGATGAGCATTTAATATTCATTAATTGCTTTATGTTTTTGTTTTCCAAAAATAGAGATCGGAAATCAGTGAGAGAAGTGTGTCTGTTATATGGTTTTATTTTGTAACCGATGCGACGAGAGGAGCCACCTGGCTCTTTTCGTCTATTAATTAATTTAACTCTATCTTTTCTTCCCTCTAATGGCGGACGGAGGAGGAGACGAGCCTGAGGAGCTCAGCGACCAGCAGAAGGCGGAGATCGCGAGATGGTTCCTCACCAGCGCCCCCGCCGGCGAGATCCAATATGTCGCCAAAGGTGCTGCTCCTCTTATCCCCTTCCCTTTTGCAGTTTCTGCCTTTCGATTCCGCTGGGCGAGGGCTTAGATCCGCCTGGGGTTTGCAGACGTGAGGTCGATCCTAGGGGACGACAAAATCTACGAGCTTGCCGCCGCAGAGGCCTTTCCCGTCTACAACAAAACGCATTTTATTGCTCTCCAGATGCCCGATCGAAGTGGAGATGTGAGTCCCCTCGGCTAATTCGCCCCCACATTTGAACATTTCCGGTCAAAGTTGCTTGCTTGCTTACTCCCTCTCAGCTCTAGTTGGTAGAGGGGTGCTTAACCTAGGGCTCTTGCTTCATGATGTTTAGGGTTGAAGGATGAAAGCTGAAGGGGTATTTAGTCTAGCGATACGGTCATTGGAAGGCATTTGGTAGCCTTTGAACATATTCTCGAGCATTCTGAATTAGTTTGATTATCTGGTATGGTTGGGTTGTTGAATCTGCTTATTGATCAGCATGGTTGTTGATGGTTTGGCAATTGCCGATTGCTAACTCTGTGATCAAACCAGACAGATGCATATTTACCGTATTAACGTATCTTGATCACCTGATAAATGTTATGTACGGCCTTGAACAACTGACAATAAAATAGTAGGGCATTGAATGTTTGACTACATTAATCAGGTCTAGGTTATTCTTGCTGTTGGTTCAGAAGTTTCCTTTTTTTTCCTTCTTATTTTGCCTACTTTCAGCCATATTCATCCGTCACTTTTTTTCTCAGAGAAACACAACTCATGATGGTAAATGGAAGTATGATTAATTCATACTTCTTTTGTTGTTGTCAAAAAAATGCAAATTGAGAAATAACTTGCAGTCTGAGAGTGCTCAGTAAGGAAATGAATCTGTCCATCTCATTAGTACCTGTAAATGCTTGTCGCAATTGATGAAGAATTTAGATGTTTGCTAACTTAAGTAGAAAACCAACATATCCTTCTAATCTCATCCTTGTTTTAAGATTCATAAAACAGTCATAAACTGTTTTAAAATATAATTTTCTTTCTTGTTATCTCTTATACTTGTTTAGATCTTGCAAAATCAAACTAACTATATTAGGCACCGTCATGGAGCTTAGGTAAATATTGATCTTAGTTTTCAGGTATCCAAGTCTGTTTGTATATGTGAATAGTTTCATATATTGTTGGGTTTTGTATATTATTTTCTAGATACTCGATTGGCATGGTCTAATCTTAGCATGCTTTTCAAGTCCAATGTTTTTCTAGTCTGATGATGAAGTATTGTAAAAAAGTAATAAATTTTCAAGCAATTAATTATCTTTACTCTCTCTCTCTTTTTTGTTTTTTTGTCTTTTCCTGTTTAAACAGATGTATTTATGTGTTTGAACTTTGATGATCGCATTAGGTGCTCATTACCACATATGGAGAACTTGACAAGAACAACTATCTTGATCCTAGGACTGCTCAAGTTGCCACAGTGGATCATGTCAAACAAGTAATCTAGTTTGTTCCTGTTGTACTTTTTGCTACAAGCCTTTCCAAATAAATACCTTATTTATCTCGTAATTAAAATTAGAAATACTATCTTATAGCTTCAGATGTTATCTAGTATTCTCATAAATTGAGGTGAGCTTTACCATAAATAATTGTTTGCTAGGGTAATATTTTTGTAAGTGCTAAAGTTTTCATTAATTCATGAACTAATTCTTAATAAATCTTCTAATATTTCATTAAATAATATTTTGTAATAACATCAGCTTTTTTTAAGCAAAGCTGGCATTCATTCATCAATATTGATTCTTGCAGCTTGAAAACCATGAATTCGTATAATTAACTCATAACTATCTATCTGTGTATAATATCTCAATAGCCTAAACATTTGAACATCCAGAGTCTAGACATCATAGTAGCGAGAGCCTCATGGGCTCTCATTTAAGTGAGATAAATTTGATTAGAAAATGCAATCTTACAATTTTTATGCCAATATTAGACAGTGCTACATACTCTAGTATTACATTGATATATACTGGGATCATATTAATTAATAGGAGCTATAATGTTCATGTATTTAAACTAATTATTAATGTATTAGTTAATTGGCATTATGCATGGTTTCTTTGGTAATATCTCAAGAAGCAAAACATCCAGACTGCCATGAAAGGGTGCCTTATGGATTTGACCTTCTTTTAAGTGAGATAATTCTAATATGGCTATGAAATGCCTTGAAGCAATTCTACTGCTAGTGATGCACTATCGCTATCCACCTGTTGTGCTAGCTTAGTATCACTCGCATTGCAACTCCACCATTGTCTCCGTTGCCTCCATAGCCGACCTTGTAGTTTCACATGCGTTGCTAACACCTTATATGCTTAGAAGCAGACTCATGTCATATGCATCTTCAATCTCTGGAAACATCTTATCTCATTATGCCGCTTTATTCTTCCTTGGTTCTTGATATCGGGGAGTAAATTGCATTTGTGACTTCATTACCATCAGAGGCCTACTTTTCTTTCCCGCTTTTCTTTTTGTACCTCCAGTTGCACTCTTTTTGCTTGTCCATGTTCACTACATGAAAGTACATTGTGTGGAGAATAGAGCCAGACATTGTGATAGTTGACCTTGTGTGATGCATATCACTAGTGATCTAATAGTGGCCAAATAAAATGTATTTCATCTAATCATTCTTTGGTATTTCATGCCATGGAGATCATAGACTCCATTGGTTTTCAAAGTCCACTGTCATCATCCAGCACATCTTGGATTGAACCTTAAACTTTGTATGTTCAATGTAATTCCAACGGAATATGCTAAACTTAAGATGGTAACCACTTATCCCAAGCATTCAAGATTTTTGAAAATGGCCCATCTACATTTTTTCATCTTAACTCCCCTCATGTCTTTCTCCTATATAATTTTAAATTGATTGTATGATTACATTTTCCAAAATGTTTAAGCTATCAGGAACTTTTTAACCTATGATTTTATATTTTAACAGAATCCCCATTGGGAACTTAAAAGTTGACTTAACATGACCGTTGCTTAATTTTCAACCCTGAGATGCACACTCATCACAATTTCTACTTGTCAGAGTTGTCTTCTAGTTCTGGCGGTCTTGGGAACATTGGTGGTGGCGAAGATGTACTTAGGGAATATATTAATTACTAGGGAAGGGATAGTGACGTGTCATTTATTTTGTTAACTGTTACGGAAATTTCAGTAATTTGTTTTTTTCTAGGATATCGTTGACTTATTGAATAAACACAATTGAAATATTCATTGATTGAATAGCTAATTTTTGCAATGTCAAACTATTCAGAATTGTCTAATTATTTTTCTACTCCCCTATGTAAACCCTGAAATCTGACCCTTTGGCTTATCCTACTCCTGTATATAAAATCATTAACGTGATTTATACTAAAAAGTCCATTAACATGATTTATACTAAAAAGTTATACAATTTCTCGGATATTGCTAGTGGACCAAAGTATTTATAACCTTCGTGCCATTTATTAATTATAAGGATTTTCAATGTTCACTACATGCAATTTTCTTTATTGAATTGATTTTGTTCTCTCATCCTTTGAGCCATCAGTAACAATTTATTATTAATAATTTTATAATTCATAGTTTCATACCCACCTTTGTGTATTTGATCCCTTGGAGTAAATTTGATCTGTTTCATATATGTCCTCTTCTTTTTTAGGTTTGCACTAGTTTAAGACCTGCTAACGATGAGGAGCTCCCATCTGCATATGTTGAAGAATTCAGGTATGCTGTGAGCTTTCTGGGAATGAGCTTCGTGTCATCAGTGGGTCTCTAAATCTTTCTGTCTATAGCATCATGAATCCATGACGATTCCTCCTTTTTTTGCATCAATTTCCTGATTCTTGTTCATTTACAAATAAAATTTGTGGTTGAGTGGAATGAAATTACAAATAGAATATTATTTGTCATTTTCAAAATTTATTTTGTTATATGTTTTGTCAAATTTACCTAGCTAACCACTTTTCACAAAAGTTCAGGTCAGTAGGAAAGTTAACAATTTAGCATATACTCGACTGGTAGCGAACTGAACTCGATTGGTTGAAGCCCAATGATGGACTGTTCTAACTCAGCTGAAGATCTTTAATACCAATACTGTTAAATGTGTACTTCTTTGTTGTGTTGCTAAATTTGACTGTTTGAACATTTCTCACCTAAGCTTGAGCCATTAGGAAAGACTTCAATCTAGATTGGTATTCTTAACATCTTTTATGTATTTTCGTGTTACATAGATTTCCTTAAACATTTCAATGTGTCCACCCTCTTACTGTGTCTTAAAGAAGAAGAATCGGCCCCATGTGCTTCTGTTGCCTCTGCAGCATCTGAAAAAGGACGAAGACACTAGAGAATAGCTGCGGTCTAGAGTTGGAGGAGATATGTCGTCTTTCCCATAGTATATTATGTTGGAAATAGGATGGATTTAAATTTGTCTTTTAATGAGTGGGATAAGGCTTGGTTGTTGTTGTAATGAGTGGGTGGATTCTTTGTGATTTTAGGATAATTATCTAAGAGTCATTTTGTTTTTTAAATTTTGCTTCTTAATGATTATCATCTTGAACAATCCTGATGCCATCTCTACTGATTCTGAAAGTCAAGTGACAAAATAATAAATTTTTATCCTAAAAATTTATGATTGTTTTGTTAAAGTTAATTACACTTTTGTTGTGCAATACAATTTTCGTCATGCATCCTGTTGGTATTTTATGCAGGGGTTCCCTGGATGCTGAACTTAGCAAATATGTTGCAGAAACTTATCCAAAAGGAACTTGTGCCGTTTACAGCACTAGTGGAAAAGATTCAGAAGAACCAGGAGTTGATTTCGAGTTTGCAGTGGTGATTTCTGCTGCTAAGCATAGCCCACAAAACTTCTGGTATGCGATATTTAGTATTTATCTTAACAAGTTTTTGAGCTTTTTTTATGTTTTAACTTCTGGAATGTTTCGGTTGAGATGTTGATACAAACAATTATAGACTAATTAAAGTAAAATGTCCCCATAAATTAAATTGGATCACATTGTGCCCTGTGGAATTATGAGCGAAGGCTCATGTTGCATCACTATGCATATTAAAATATTACATAATATTGAAGATTTCTTCTTGCTTGTCTGGTTAATCCATTGAAACAAACTGATTGGTTTATGTTTATTGTGTTGCACATTTCAGCAATGGCAGCTGGCGATCAATTTGGACTGTAGATTTCAAGGATGATATACAGGTTGTTGAAATAAAAGGAAAGATACAGGTGACTAGATTTTATTGAAACCAGAATAGTTAAAGAAGCAAGCTATTGAACATATCTTGCATGATCTTGATGGTTTGATAATTACAAGTTATTTTTTTCCCAATCAATTTGCTTTTAGCTTGATGCTAAATGCCTGTCAGGTAGTAGCTCATTACTTTGAAGAAGGAAATGTCCAGTTGGATGCTAAAAATGAATGCAACGATTCCACTATTTTCCAGGTGATTATGAGCAAACAGTAACCTCTAGGGTTTGAGATGAACATTATCTATTAGAAGAAATGGATATCTGAAAGTTACCAATTGCAGTTGCTGTTAATGCTTATATTAAACAAGAATATATAAAGGAATAATTCTCTCTCCTTTTATACTAAATTGATGCTCTGATCTTTCTTAAAATTATTGTCAATTAAATTTTCTCGGCAAGAATTCATGTCATTTATGATGATGAACTTGGTTGTAGTTATACTCACACTTGATCTGTTGACTTTCAGTCTCCTGAAGATTGTGCAGTCTCAATAACCAACATTGTTCGCAACCACGAGACTGAATATATGGCATATCTTGAGGTTTCGTACTTCCCTATCTCAATTTCTCTACAATTTATTTAACTGAAGACTCAATGTATAACTTCCTGTTTATGCAGGCATCTTATTTAAATTTACCCGACACCACTTTCAAGGTACTATTAAATATTCAGAAAACTATCTATCTTTTGACAGGATCTTTCAGGAAGCTTGTGTTTTTGGATAATTTCAGTTATCACTCCAGTGCAAAATATGATCATTTAGACTTGGGTTGAGGAACAGTTGGTTTTTTACCCACGAATTTAGGAATTAATTATCAAAAATGTTGAAATGGTCTTATCATATGCATTGCTGAATCCTATCGAATAAAATTTGATTTTTATTTATGCTGTATATTAGTGGTCCCTATTTATTGACATCATGGCCAAGATTATACCGGCTAGATCAGACAGTTGAAAGAATGCCCTCTATAAAATGCTCGTTCTTGCGACACTGCCATTATCCAAAGCTTGTCACACTTCTTTACAACTGCTATTTGTTTGTATTCGACTAAATGTTTCTGATAGCATTCTTTTCCTACCTTGATTCAACATTAAGTAAAGAGTCCCTAAAAGCTACTTGCATCTCTAGTAATTTGAAGCATTAATCAATCTTTTACAGGATCTGAGGAGGAAACTTCCTGTCACTCGAACTCTTTTCCCATGGCAGAACACCATCCAATTCAGCCTCACCAAGGACATAAACAAAGAACTCGGAATTGGAAAGTGAAAAAGAGGAAGGTGAGGAAAGTGATGACCTTTGTTCTCACGCTCAAACTTCCTTTTACTCTTGTTTACGTAAAAGAGCGATCTGTTCTTTTAATTGTATTCTTATTATATCTCATAGCTTTGTCCTTTATATTTCTTTTGTAATTCGCACTCCACTTCGCATACAATTCTGTAAAGAAGATAACCTCATTAGAGACATTTACCAACAAGTTGTGTACTGAATTGGCTCGATGTGTGTGATTCGCATATTTGAAAGGGTTCGTGTCTCATTTTGTACGTTTCTATAGTTCTGGATTCGTCGGCAAATTTAATAACCGCCATTTCTGCTGATCGCTCATTCGATCACACGTGACAGGGCCCCGCGAGGCACGTTCATGACGGATTTAAAGTGTCATGTTGATTAATTATTCTGCAGGTCTCGTAGTATCTATCTATTTTTATCATAAATTATGCTACATCTAACTGTACTTTAATTGACTTTTTTTCAACAGAACATAGGTTTAAATTTGTCAAAACGCTCTTAGTTTTTTTTTTTTTTAGCACTTATCATTTCATACCTAAAACTAACTTACCTGCATAAAAAAAACAGCAATGATAAGAAGAATGAAAATGAAAGAGTAAAAATCATAGTGAATGACGTGGAATGACGTGTCACTTTACATGTACACGTCCGATTATCGCTTGGCCACCATCGGCGGCCTTTGGCCGCCGCCCGAATCAAACTATACCCTAAGGGTACGGTGAATCCGTCAGAAATCGTGTATGCAAGATGCCACATCATTTACTATAATTTCACTCTCCCATTTTCATTCTCCCAATCATTATTCTAAAAAAAATAACATGTCATATCACTTTTTTATAAAAAAAAAATCGGTTAATAATCAAGGATAAAAATGATAAGAAACTACTAGTACAATTTAATTTACCAATGTAGTAAAACAAAAAAGCAGAATTAAATTAAAATATGTTAATTTTTAAAGAATTGAAATTGAAATGTTATGGCTTTGCTTTGCTTTTAATTGAATTTTATAATAATAATTTAAGACACAAATTAATTGACTGTGAATGTAATTTAATACGCCTGGATGGGGCAACCACGTAACCTAGCACTTCCTTTTACAGAAATTAACACTTCGATGCGGTTTTGTTGGGTCGCGCACGACTGCCACGCGGACGCACGTGATCTCGCGAGGCAGGTGTGCGACGGTTGTTGGTACTTGGTAGGGTCAGTCCTTCCTGTTGCGTTTGATTTAAATTATTATGTATAATTTTAATTATATAATCATTTGATAATTACATAGTCAAATTATGAGAAATAAAAATAATCTCATACTATTTGTTTCGATCCTCCTAAGGGATAGGATCAACTTATTTATTTGTATATAATCTAATTTAGAGAGGGATCCATCCACTTGTATTTTTGTCCTTCCAGACTTGGTAAACCCTGGGAGTGTCTGAGTTGTCGATTTCGACGAGGCCAGGCCACAGTGTCTGAGCGCTGAGAAGAGGTGCAGTAGGCATCATTAACCGTCGGCGCCCTCACCTCCAAGTCAAGTGGAGCAATGCAGATCTGCAGGGCAATCATCATGGGAGGCAAGAAAACAAGGGGACCCCGCTAGCCTACGGCTACCTCTGCTCGTTGGCGACAAGCTAATGAATGGATCCAGAGATCTGATAACTAGTCAACGTTTTCAGGGAGAAACAGTTGGCTAGAGTGAGTTTTGGTTGTCTGATTGAGATTTTTGGATAGAATAATGATTGGGAGAGTGAATTTGGGAGAGTGAATGACGTGTAGCTAATGTGTACATGTTCGATCACCGATCGGACACCACCGATGACCTCTGATTACCGTCCCGAATTAAACTATGTCTTGAGGGATGGTGAACCCGGCAGGATCGTCGGTAATTGAGATCTCGCCGGATTGACGGTGAATGCGATGAGATCATAATTGCAGCGATTCCCGATGAGTTCACCGATCTTCTTAGGACATAGTTTGATTCGGAACGGTGATCAGATGCCGCCGGTGGTGTCCGATCGGCGATCGGACGTGTATACAATAACTGCCACGTCATTCACTCTCCCATTCACTCTCCCAAATTCACTCTCCTTATCATTACTCTTTTGGATATCATGTAAATAGAGAGGGAGGTGTGGAGGAAAGAAATTTCTTGGTGAGTGGGACTTTAGTCCCATATTGAGAGTTTCTAATGAATGGAAAGGGAGGTGGAGAATAAAGAGACTCCATTGTGAGTGGGACTTTAGTTCCACATTGAGAGTCTCAAGGCATAATTGTTGGTTTATATTATTTCACAAGTATGATAATTATGAACAAATGCAAGTGGAGAAACTCTCTCTTACGCATGGGTAAATGACGTTAATTCGATCATTGATTACTACGGGGTCTAAGCCTATATAAAGGGGTTGCGATCGAGAGCAAAAGATACACAGAGAGAAGAAATTATCTTCCACTTCCTTCCCGACCTCCCTTGATAGCGTTCGGATACTTCTTAAGTTCGCTACGAGCAACGAGTACTCCGTTGTGTCCGTGGTCTCGTTGTTATATCCCAACTCGAGAATTCTGTTCGGGAGATATAAAAAATAACTCGGATTACTCAACAGATAAATTAAAAATTATATATTTCAATTTATTTCTTGTTCACTCTAAAAACAAAGAACATTTCCTCAAGTGAGATTTGATAAAAAGTTGATATTTTTATTTGAAAGGATAAAAATCAAAAGATAATTAATTTTTTGTTCTGTTAACTCCAAAATCAAACAAAATCTCACACTTCTAATATAATCACATTTCAAATTATATGTACATTAATATTCATATTACTAACGTCGAAGATATGCTCAATCACTAATTAACCTTAATAATAATGTTATCATTCAACCAAACATATCAGTAATTTCACAGTCCACTAATTGGTGATGGAATAAGAAAACAACGTCTGTGATTTGTGGGCCTTGTTCCTTTTTATGCAGTGATAATGCTGTTAATATACCGCAGCCACATTGCTTCACATTAACCAGTCACCATCCCATTGGTGAGTGAGTCGCTAAAGTTTTCGCACTCACATCGCCGAGTGGAGCTGCGTCCGCCCCTTCAACCCGCACAGGAACCTCCGCCGCCCTGCCGCCGGCGGCGAAACCGGGCTGCCTCCGTCTGACCCCACCACTTTGACGTTCTCCGCCCACTCATGCGCCCGGCGGAAAGTACTCCGCCTGTCGAGCCACCCAATGATGTCGGCGAAGACGGCCTCCACGTTGTCGTCCGGTTCACCGACGGTCAGCCCATGCCACATCCCCGGATACAGCTTGATGGTTTTGTCTGCGCTTCCGGCGCGCTCGTACAGTGCCCGGCTCACTTCCGGATCCGTCACCGTGTCGGCTTCGCCGTGGAGCACGAAGAATGGCAACTTCACCTGCCCATTTCACCAGATTATTATTCTGTTTCCATTTTACTTTAATCCTCACAGAATCTAATAAAAGTATTATTTTATTCTTTGGAGTAATTAACAGGCCTGGAAAACTCTAAGATCCTCTATAATAAAAAGTATATATATATATATATATATATATAGACCGATTTAATAGATGAATGATCTAATAAATACCGTGGATAAGTTGTTCTCAAGTTCCATGCTAGTCCTAAGAAGTTCCAGAGCGGTCTTCAAGCGAGGTTTGTCCTGGTAGATCAATTTATTGCTCCTAATCTGACCACATTCACACGAATTATTCGAAATAGATCAAGAAAAACTATTAATATAAAGTTTGAAAATTGACATATATTTGTAGATTTTCCAAATTCCAATTGACAACCTGTTGACGCTTGATGGGATCTTTGAAGGCGGAATCGATGACATCTTTTGAAGGAACAATCTTCCATTTAGGTATGATATCCTCCACACGAGTCAATAGATTCACTACCACTGGATGCGGCTTCACCTTCTCAGATATCTACTTCATCATCAAACATATATGAAAAAAAAAAAATCAAATATTTGTGGATATTGAAAATGTAAAACAACGTCAAATCGATCGATCACCTTACACATAGGTGCAACGAGGACTGCCCCGTCCCAAAATGTTGGGTCCCTTCGGTGAAGTAGGAGGGCCACCGCACCGCCCATGGACTCCCCGTATAAAAATCTGCACTTGTCTCGGTATTCCTCTGTTTCTGAAAGGAAACAATTACTTGAGCAAAATCCTTTAAACTGCACAGAATGAGAACCTAACAATCTGGAATAGATTTCCTGTGGAGGATCTTCGTTTGAGTGGTTAAAATTTAATCCCGACTGTTGATGGTGGTTGATTAATAAAGGACGGTCTTCAATAGTCAATGGAAGCAACAGAAATGACAGGCACAGCAGGAATCTCATCAAAATTGTTTGTCTTCATTTACAAGTTACAACAATATAAAAGTTTATCAAACCTCGATAAAAATTTCTAGCTAATTTTACTCCCCAAAAAACAATTCAAACAAAATTTCCCCTTTCCCCAACTCGTAATCTTCCATCCATCGTAAATGTCAAAGATTTCACACCATCAAAAAGAGTTCTCGACACAATCTTATAAAGGGTCCCTCCATAGGATTCTGTTCTATTATACAGTACTTATCGTCTTCAATGCCAAATTTAGTTTAAATGCACCACACACTATTAAAAAAAACTCCAAATGATATGGAAATAGTGACTGTCATTGCTAAATTAGGGACTGAATTAAATTCGATCGCCATTTAGAGACCAAATAATTTAGGAATTGAAATTAAATTCGTTCCTAAATTAGGAACCGGTATTATTTCGGTCCCTAAATTAGGGATTGGTATTATTTTCAATACCTAATTTAGGACCAAATTAGTAAGACCTGCCCGTGGCCAGTCGCTAGCTTAGCCTAAGAGCTTATTGAAAGAATTTCATTGTTGTATGTCAGGCAATATGCAGTGTGATGATGCTAATTTTTGTTATTCTCAGTTATACTGTATTTTCTTAGCGGTTATTTCTATCCCTATGCTATCTTCGATTTTAGTGGTATTGTATTTCAGGTATACTGCATTTCAGTTTAAGTTTGAGTGCTATTAATAGTATTATATTATATTATAATGATGTAATTAAATTTATGTAATAACTATATGCTTTGACTTTACACATTTACGACTATTGCAAATTTATTTCTTTTTGGGTTACAATATATAAAAATAAATCTTAGATGTATAATAGATTAAAAATAAATTTATTACAGATGATTTTTTTTACTAGAGTTGAAAAGTTTGTGAGTTTTGCTAAGTGTCATCCAGAATGTTTGGATTGAAATAAGTTACGTTGTCCATATAATCATTGTAAATATGGAAATATAAGAATATATATATATAAGAATTTATTCCAAATTATTATAACTAATATTGTCACGGTGAACCATATGCGTTTGAGCTAATTGAACATTCTGATGATTCGTCATCTGTCTTGTTACTCAACAAGAATCATCATTTAATGATAATACAATGTAATCAATGGTTTACGATATGATAAATATGTTTGATCATAATAATGTTGATGAAATACTAACACCTAAAGTACAACATATATATGACAAGTTAAAGACCAGTGAAAGAAAAGTATGGAAAGATATTTCTTTCGTTATTACCAACTATCAGTTACTGTAAGGTTGTCATCATTTCTCAGAACGATGTTACGATGATATTTGTCAACTAATGTCAGAGTTGCTTTCTACCAATAACATAATAATAGATAGTTTCTACAGTAAAAAAAAATAGTTAGGGATTTGAATTTCCGTATTGAAAACATTGATTGTTGAATAAATAACTGCATGGTCTTTTGAAAAAAAGAAAGTGAGTTGATTAAATGCAGAATGTGTAATCATTCGCATTATAAGTAGTGCAGTTGCATATCAGGCAAGAAAAATAAAAGGTTACCATGAAAAGTTATGCACTACTTCCCGTTAACTGTTAGACTATAATGTCTATAAGTATTTGTCCCAACAACAAACCGCATGAGATGACATCATGCACATGTGCATGAATGAAATATAATGTGACATCCCTATGACTCACCTGTATAGAAACATCTTGATACAGTATGTTCATCCTTTGCAATGGAACCATGTAATGTAAGATTAAGACTTTCAGGGGATGGATTTCAACTATTTGATTAACTGGCCAACAATATTCATCTTGGTCAGTCATATTAACACCATATAACTTGCTACCATGAATGTGCATGAAAGACAAATACATGTTATTTACTGTGCTTATTCCAGGTCCAACGAATCTGAAAGATAAGATACATGTTTTCTTACCACCTCTGATAGCCAAGCTGAATGAATTATGGAATCTAAGGTGGGAGACTAATGATATTGCAAGTAAAAGTAATTTTACACTGCATGTTACTTTATTATAGACGATTAGTGATTTTCCAGCATACTCAATGTTGTCAGGATGAAGCACTGTTGTAAATTAGTATTTTCACATTGCATGACAAAGTCTGTTGCAATTTCTTTACCTTGTAGCGGGAAAGCATATTTTGAAGTAAACAGAGTATAAATAAAAAAAATAGAGGGGTACTGTTGAAATTTTAAGAAAATTAACAGCCGAAATTAAAATCTCGACCGCTAATATTTGGGACCGAAAATAAAATTTCGTTCCCAAATTAGCAACTGAAATTAAATTTCGGTCCCTATATCTGAGATTGAAATTTAATTTCTCATTCACATATTAGTGATCGAAATAAAAAATTCGATAACGGAAAAATTTTCCGTTTGTAAATTTGCGATTGAAAAATCATTTCGATGGCTAATTTTAGCGATGAATTCTTAATTCGGTCGTAATTTTAGTGACTAAAGTTTAATTCAGTCGCTAAATCAAACTACGATGGAAAATTCAACGATATTTTTTTCCGTCACTAATTGAACGCTAAATTAATTTAGCGACCAATTAGCGACTGAATATTGGATTGCTAAAGTTGGGTATTTTTGTTGTGACACAGTATCTTGTAAAGCAAGGTAAAAAAAATCAAATTGTACCTGCAAGGGATTTGAAAATCTGATAGGAATCTTCAATGATATGTTGGAACTTTTTAATGTATGCTCTTGAACCCATTGATTTCCCATGTCCCTCATAGTCGACGCCAAACACGCCAAATCCGGCCGTCGCAAGCCTAATCCCACACCCTAAGCGACCAAAGCATCAAATTCATTAGAGCCAGTCTAATACCCATAATTCAACACCATAAACTTTTGTTTATGAAATCTAATATTATATTCATTGAACGAAAGAAAGATCAAATCTTGGTTGTTCAAAGTGTGGATTGAAGTATCAATGCATTGGTCTTGACCTATGGAAATTTGTCCTCCTTAAGGAACAACCAATTTAGTCTTTTTGTAGAATTCCAGAAACCTTAATCTATTTCATATTCATAGCTTCAACAACCAACCAAATATGTCGCCTAGGTGGGCCTATATATGTATCAAAACCTAGCTAGATTGATTACCACCATTACTCCATGGGCCCAAGAAACCAAACCATTTGAAGTTGCCTGATCATGGAACATGTCTACGAAACACCAATCCAATGGTTACAAACGGGACAACAGCGCAAACGAGTCACACCATCCGAAGTTGTCTTACATGAGCATGTGATAAACTTCAGTGTCTATTATTTAATTTATTGCGTGATTACATTGAATGCGTTGGGAGATGTTGAGACGTACCCGCTTCCTTTGTTCACCACAAAATACCTAAAAAGATCAAAGATGTAGACATACTGGTCATACGATGACCAATCTTAATTAGCTCACCTAATCCACCAAATCAAATCCGAAAAAGGACAATTTTGAAAAACACTACGTCTGATTTTTATATGAAACTGTAAGATCATTTCAGACCGAAGATTATAATTAATACTAATGCCATTAGCATTTGTAAAGTTATGGCTGCCGTAGAAATTAACCTTCTTCTGTAAAACAGTCATAGGGAGAAGCTAGGGAAAGGCAAAAATATAGGCACAAGAAACTTTTCTCGGATCAAATTAAGAGATTGAGCGTACCTTTCATGAACCCGCTGCATTCCACACCATATCCTGCAAGAAATCAAAATGAGGAAAAAAACACATAGATCGAGTAATCGAGATGTGAAGGAAGACTAATCCGACGAGAACCATGACAGAGGAAGACGAGGGCTTTTGGCGAGGAAGAGAGCGGAAGCCATCTGCATGTGAACAGCTGCAAGCCTCTTGAGTTCTGGATGTACTCCTGTCAACCATCGCTAATCGTGACATGAGAGAAATCACAAAAGCAGCAATCACATACGAAATAACTCGAACGATCGATCGATCGATCGATTACCTCTTGGTATTCCACCTCCATGTCGACCACTCCGCCTCCGTCTCAGGAATCAGATCGTAGCCATGCCGATCTCTGGAAAGACCTAGAACTGGAGGCGAAGGAAAAGATTGGGAACCAGTTGAGGAATGCGTGAGAGAGAGAGAGAGAGAGAGAGAGTGAGAGATGGGCTAGAAATGGAGGTGGCAATAAATATCGATCGAGGATTGCCGGTCGAAACAGAAATGAACGTGCCGTGTGCATACAGACGCCACGTCCTTTCTTTCCTTCCTTCCTTCGCTAACGGCTGGCTACTCCAGCCTGGTTCTTGATTCTTAAGATGGCTCGAGAATAAGATAGATAGATATATAAATATATAAATATTATAAATAATATATAGTCACGAGGCAACTAACAGAGTATTGAATTTACTGCGTCGGTCGCATCCATAATTTGAGCTATTCTCGAATTAATTATTTCGAGCTATTTTAAATGCTCTCGCTCGCTGCCTGGGCTTTTCTCCACATCTTTTTATAGATTGCATCATGATGCGAGTCAGAAGGTCGTTGGAAACCAAATCGAAGAATTAAATCGCATTAAAATTGAAATTAAATATTATGTGAGAAAGGACGAAGAATTATAATCGACGGTTGTAATCCAATAGGTTAGATTGCCAGATTACTTTACTTGTGAATGTGCAGGATCCTATGTCACACACGAGACCAACCATTTCATTTATTTCTGCGGATAAGGTAGCTGTCTTGTTATTCAAATCTGGATAAAGGTGAATGCCTGTAACTTGATGCTGTAATTCACCCCTGATATTTCTATTGACTATTTCTCTATGTAGTTCTGCACTTAATGCTAATTGATCATTTGAAATTTGGGTTAAGCTGGACTTTTAGAACATAATCATTATCCATTTTCTATACTAGAAAAAGCTTATGTTTGATTCGTTTTTATACATAATTATGATTGTTCTATTTGATTGGCATGCTGGTTCTTATTCTACTCAGCACATACATGCTGACCCTGCATGCCTAGCTCATTATGAGTGCTCTGTATATCCGGTCCTGCTGTCGGTTTGTATGCATCATATTAGGATTGTTCATGGGCCGAGTTGTGTTTAGGTTTGGTTCAAATCTGACCTAACCATGAATACTTAAATCACTACCAAGGAAATAGGCTGAGTCGTGGTCTGGTGCTTTTATGATTTGTCAGAGAACTGATGAGCAGAGTTGTTTGTTTGACAATGATGTTGGTTTCAAGCAGCTAGCTGATTGTCACATGTAAAACCCTTAGTGGCCTCGGCACCAAGTTTCATCTTCAGTTAGTTCTTTGTGCTCGAACAGGGAGGATGTCCTTCATGATCTCTCTCACAGAAGGGGACCCGTCAAGCCAATGCATTAGAGGTTGACCAGGAAATATCGGAACTGAATGCTAGAGTTGTTGGATTCCAATATTAGCTAATGATGCATACGTTATTTTGTGAGTGAAGGAACAAATTGTGTAAAATCCAAAAATCACTCTCATGTCGACCAGCAGATAATCTCAATCACAGATCGATATAGAATATTTACATAAAAAACATTTAGCACCCTAATTTATGTAGAAAATTCATATGATATGAGAAATTTTCATTATGGGCTTCACCTCTTCTAATAAAAATATGCATTCATCTCTAGAAGTTCTCTATTGCATTTCATTTCAACAATGCTCAACTATTACTGTAAAACCAAAGGGAATCGAAAAAATGGCTACTTCACAAGTATAGGAGGAAATGAAAATTCTGATGAACTTTGACAGGCCAAAGTAAAATTTCCTCATGCTTTAAACAATCGTAGCATTTTGTTTTTTTTTTAACTTGCAAATACGCCCATGCCTCTAAACCAAAAAGGTGAATAAATAAAACGATTTCTTGAGCCATCACCAGGACACTAACCACGATTTAAAAATTGAATTCAGCATATTTCATTTGGTAAATGGCATAAGTTAAATCGCTAACATTTTTTTGACACATGAACATGTCAAAAGCCTGCCTTCTACAAATCTCATGTAAAATATTTTCAGAAGCAGGCAATGAACAGATGTTATAGCTCCAACAGTCTGCTACTACTCCTTGGAGGTTATAACCAGCAATCCCAGTGCCCCAATCAGCAAGTACTGCAAGAAGCCACAGGAAGAAGACAATTCAGGTACCACGAACCAGCATTTTGCTTTCTTTTACACTTGTCCCGCATCAATTTTAAAGTAATTTTTTTATCATTCTTGGACAGTGTAAAACTGATGTATTTATCCCTATCCCTACTAAACAGGTCTGCATACAAATTTGTGTGCTTACATTTGCTAAATGATGCACTTACAAGCATACTTGGAAGGAGCGAGAATGAAAAAGAAAAGAAAAAGCTAATGTGCTTCAACAATGATGCAGAATAAGTGTCATATGACGAAGCCATCCTTCATCAGAACATAGGTGAAGGGGCCTTCTATATCTAATCAGGAGACCAGCGATACTGACCGCCTAGGGTGAGCATTATCACCTTTTACTTCAATAGGTGAAGGGGCCTTCCCCAAGAACCCCCTGAGAGGGTGAGCTACAATTTGCAATAATACTCACAAACAGAATAGAAGAGTTGGATTGATTGGAGCAAAAAGTGTAAGAAGCAAAGAAAATAATAGTTAAGATGATAAAAATACTTTAATCCATTTGAATATTTACTAGAGTATTCCCTGAGAGCACATGAGCTAGAATTTCCAATAAAACTCACAACAGAATATAGGAGCTGGATTGATTGGAGCAAAAAGTGGAAAAACAAAAAAGGAAATAATAGTCAATAAAAAATAATTTAATTCATTTAAATATTACTAGAGTATCCCCTGAGAGGACATGAGCTAAAATTTTGCAACGAAACTCACAAACAGAATAGAAGAGTTGGATTGATTGGAGCAGAAAATGTAAGATGCAAAATAAGATAAAAAAATTATAATATTTAATGAAAAATAATTCATTTAAATTTTTATAGTGAGATAGCTTGAAACATAGTAAATGGAGGGATAAGATCCATGAAGACGATTGAGGATGATTAATTGGAAATGCAAAATGTATACTAAGGATGCAGTCCATATGCTAATAAAATTGGTCATCTTTAGATCCTCCGTAAGTGCAGGGGTTTCATACTGAAAATAAACAGGAAGTTATCAACTAAGAGTTGTACCTTAATTATTGGCTTTTCGGTCATGATGATTGTCACCCAACCAACATAAGGTAAAAACCTGTCAAGAATGGGAAAATCAATGAGCATACTTACCGGCAAGTAAAATGTTTTAAGGGCAGGTGTATCACAATTGCGACAAGAAACCCTAGTAAAATAAGTCTTACCCTACAGCTCGACCCATGATGTGATGTTTCTGAAGCCAGAGCTGTCCATGAGCATAGAGCAATCTATCATCACCAAAGTTATTATCTCCTGAAAGTTGGAACAAGATTTGTTGAATTACACTCCTCTCTTAAGAGAGGCAGAAGTGAAGAAAACAAACAAGGTCCAGTTCCAATACTATGCATATATCTTAAACTGTTACTTGAAGTCGACAGATCTTTAAAAAATTAAAAAAAAAATGAGGATGCAAAATAATATGTTTAGCACAAGTAACAGGCAGCTGAAACTGGAAGACTAAATCCACCTTCCTACTTCAAATATAAGAAAAGGTGAACAAGGGTGTCCTATCAACTTGTAGATGTAAATTATTCAGTGCTATTAAGTTTGAAGAGTTGACACCTTTTGTTAGAATCTCAATTTCTTCACTGTCCTGTCTCTCATGGACCTGAATATGGGCAAAACAAAAGATCAAAAGATTCAGTAATTAGTACATCAAGAATGATCCATAGATTTGATAGCCACACATAGCACTTAAACGAAGTACAGACAAATCTTAGCTTACGACTGGTGTCTTTCTATCCATTTGTCTCTTCTCTTCTCACAGTAACTATATCCACCCCCTATATTTCATCTGATTGATTAATTAAATTTTATGGCCATCTATATTAAACGTTTAAGCTATTACATAAAGGTTTGATACCCATACATAGATTTTATTATTACACCTCCCATAAACTAACAAGTGAAAGGACTTATTTTTTGTTTGGGATATGTTGATATTGATTATTTATTAAAATGACCATATATTTTCAAAGTCTAATGGAACTACATGAAATTTTGATAACAAATGTATGTTATTCTATTCAGTGATTGAAATACCGTTCCGTGCTAGGCAACACAGACATTTTTTACCGTTCCGACAAACAAAACCGACATAGCACGTGCGACAATTTCCAGTGCATCATCAGGTGTGTCATGCAACAAAAGGAATCGAGCGCGCACGAATAGAAGGTGGGTCGAAGGCGTCCTCCGGATGCGCGCGATTAAAATTTTTTTAATAAATTTTATTAATTGATATTTTGAAAATTCTTTTTTTACTGTTTAAAATTTTATTTAAAAATTCTAATAAATCAGAATTATATTTTGATATTTTTTAATATTTTTTACTGTTTTATTGTTTAATTAATCTTCTGATATTTTTACTATTTTAAATATATATTATTTAAATTAATATTAATTAAATGAATAAATAATTAATTTATATAATTATCATATATAAAGTAGCATCTTTGTATTAATTTATATAATTATGATTATTTAATCTAAGCGTTGGAGAACTATGGAGTTACCTAAGCAGAATGTTGCAAGAACCAATGCTTCCATCTGATTCATGTCACTCTTTTTGGTATTAATAAAGTAACATATTATGATGTATCAATTCTAATTCGAGTTATTGATAGATCAATTTTTTTAAAAAAATTATATTTAATTACTTTTTCTAACAATATTAAGTTGTTCAATAACGGAGAACTTATATAAAATCAATATACAATTTATTTTTAAATTATACACAATAAACACATTTATCAAATAATTACTATGTATAAAAAAAAAATATAGAAACTATATCGTTCCGGTCTGAGACCAACTCGGCACGAGTCAAGATTTTAAACCTTATTCTATTTGAATTCATAACAAATATAAACTTTCAATTTCTTTGATGTAAAATGCAAGTGCCATAGCGACACAGAAAACGAAATATGAATCATAATTGCATGCCAAAACATCACGATTTAAAAACAAAAAACATAGGATGATATAAGATAAATAGGGGGAGAATCTAAAGTTCTGACAACATAGCATATGACATGGAGTTATATTATTTGGAAAGTTATGTCATGCAATTGATATGGGATCCAGAGTAAGTAAGAGGATAGATATATTAAAGAATACAATAGGAGAGAATTGATGTTTCAACTTTAAAAGCTATGAAACATTTCTCATAATCTGGAACATGTAGGATAATTCATTATTAAACATTTTCCCAGTTAGTGGCAGGATTCAAACTCCGACATCATGCTAAATTTTATTGATACATCATTTTCACAAAACCCAATTTATACCTTTATACTTAAGATAGTAATTGCTGAATTGGAAAAAATACTTGCTACATTTCAGCTTCAACATATTACTCAAATAAATTCCATGGTCAAACATAAAAAACAACAAATAGTAAAAATGTTGAAAATATAACAATTAAGGAAACATTCATAATAAAAATAATGCCACACATAGCTGACAAGATAAATAGCTGCAATTCCATCCATAACCAAATCGAGGAATCAAATGCATTTTCCAGAACTCAATATTAACATGATATATAGATAAAACAAAGCTAACCTTAATTACACGATGAACAATTGGAATTTCCCGACCCTGAAAAGCATATATAGCATCAATACATTCACAAATCCCAGTAAGCAAAATTAACAAACACAAATGGAGGTTGAAAATTAGAGGCGTGAATACTATAACTAATGACAAATTAAACCAACCCAGAATTAGAACATGTTATGGAGCAGAAACAAGCTTCTGAAACACATTTAGTTAGTTGCAATAATTTAAGATATTAAAAAAGGTGAAAAAGTTACAGATATATGCAAAATGCTACAGATAAAGAAGCCAGCTTGTATCTTCACAACAGAATAGAAATTCTATCAAGGATTTGTTTCGATTACCTATATCTAAGTCAATGTGCACGTTTCCTACTTTTACAGCATATAATATATCAAGAATAAGCATGAATGAACACAGAAAGATAGCGGCCAACATTCACAATTGAAGCACTTACGTCAACATTGAATACGACAATTTCCCCAGTTCGAATGGGATCCTTACTCATGTGGAGGAATAGAATGTCACCCTGCCACAATAAATGAAATAACATAATGAACCTATGAAAGTTCAAAAAGTATACATGTGCACAGAGATGCCAGCAAACAAATGAAATAAATTAAATTCAACACCACGGGATTTTTTGAATTGAGCTGGTAGCCTCATAAGCGAAACAATAAATGCTAATGAATGAGCATCTCAAAGCTAATACTATTTACTTTTGGCTTATTTATTTAATCTCATACTCAGTTTATTTTTCCATTAGGATCTTTTTTCCTTCTAATAGCAGTCAAATGCCTACTTTGTGAGGTTAACAAATTGGTTGGCTGAGATGGATTGGAAGCAAGCATCTTGGGGTAAGCAAATTTTCATTTTAAGAGTAGTCATATGCCTAGAATGTGGGATACCAAATTGGACAGTGGAGACCAATAGGGATCAAGTGAAAATCAAAGCCGTAAATCCGTAATTAGTGTTGAAGGTGAAAAAAAAAATCCAATAATGTCATTAATACTGATTTAAAAAATTTCTATACTACAGCATCTAATTGCATAGAGTTCAATGCGAAATAAGATCAGTGTAGTTGAGCCTGTGTAGTCGGGACTACCATTGCTAACTGTTGTGATGAGGATCAAAGGTCAAGATTGTATGACTTATTTAACTATAGACCTTAACTAGTTATCTCGAGCACTAGTACTCTTCATCTACCAGTCCCCTACCTTGGACATTCTGTGTTGGACACCCCTGTTACCCCCGTCGAACATGTGACAATTTTGAGAAAATAACATGTTGAGTACCTAGATCCATATCCACATTGTATAGTTGTACAAAAGCCCAACTTCATAGCGATCTATGGCAATGTATCTCTAGTTATTGATCTCTCTTTCACAAAATAAGAACAGAATTACATCTGTTCCTTCTATTTTCAACTTTCTGCCACCTAATTCAACATCAAGATGATTTCAGAGCCTTTTTGTGTTTTATTTCTGGAACTATATAAACTATTTAAGTTATAGTATCGCAGTCACCACTATGCATCGTCAAAATACTCATGTAAAATAGAACAAAACAAATAAACAAAGAGATTAATTGGAAATCCTCTAATCGCCGTTCTGCATCAAGAGCTTACAACTGCTACATGGAAAAGAAGAAAAAATGATTGAAAACAAAATTGATAGAATAAGCAAAGGGACTCACTCTCTTGAATCCAGGTTCCATGCTTCCGGATAGAACAACCACAACGGGCGACTCGCTTCCGGTGACACACATCAGTCCTTTCCATATGATGAGGGCCGACGTCACAATCATACCTGTAACAAACAACCATATGAAGGGAAAATATCGAAGAAAGAGCAAATCCCTAGTAACCGGCGTCATGTCGAGGAAAATAAAGGAATTAGGGAGAGAGAGAGAGAGGGAGGGAGAGATGGCGAACGCACCAAGGCTCACGATCTGGTTGAGGACCTGCCTGATCTGCAAAGATCTGATGGATTCCACGCTGTCTGCAATCCAACCCATTTCCTCTCTCTCTCGTTCGATCGCTGCTCGGGCGCTTTCTCGTTCCTTTGTTTGCAGCGTCAAACCGTCAACCCCAATTAGCCTCTACCAGTATTTAACTCTCCTTGCTGTGCAGGATGGAACTGCAGCAAGCCGAATCACCCTTATTCCTTTCAGGGGCGAGAATTCTAATTTTAAAAATTATAGAACCTTTTTGTTAATTTTATTTGTCACAATTAAAATAATATATCAATAAATAAAAAAATCTATAATACTGACATCATGTCAATTGAATATTATCTAATTATAGTTAGTATCATAATTTTTGCCTATTATAATAACTATCGATAATTACTATAATAACATTGGATAACGATAATTTCAAAATAAAAATATTAATGAGCATCTATTTATTTATTATTTTTTCAAAAAAACACATTTGATATTTTTACTATATATATTATATATATATATATTATATATTTACTTTCCCCTTAAAATAAAATATAGCGAGGCCTTAATAACAAATGTTTATTTAATTATATTAATTTAATTCAGTATATAGTATAATAAATTATATTTTTATTTGGACTCTTTATTTTACGCATCCTTACATAGGAAACGACCTTCGAATGTTACAGTTGAGTTATTTATTTAACCTATCTATTTTTACTTTTATTTATTACTTGATATCATGCAGTTTAACCTATCTTTTTTTTTGCAGGATTCTATATGGTGTTGAATGTTTAAATGGATATTCAATTGTACATATTGATATATAGAATTAAGAAGAATATAGAGAGTTTATGATGTGATTATCTTGGATTATAGTTATGAATGTTGCTATCTTGGAGTATTGATATTGTATTTTATGTTGTATTATATTCTTAATGTTTGTTTGAGAAAGATTATAATTTTTTTTATCAAATGTGTAAATGTGTCAATGTATCGTGTTTTAGTATGTGAATGTATTATGTTATTAGTATGTGAAAATGTGCGGATGTACTAGATTGTAATTCTATGATTGTAATGTTAGTATGCAAATGTTTGTAATGTTAGTATCTAATTAGACAAAATAAAATTTCTTTATTTTAATTTTTTTTAAATTCCCGAGCGAATACCGATAGAACTATTGATTCCGTCGGTAATGTATCGATAAAATTTACGATATTTATCGACGATATTTCGAAAATACCGACGAAAACAGTAGTTCCGTCGGAATTTTTCCGATAGACAAGTATGTTTCAGTCAGAAAATCCCGACGGAAACGCTATTTCCGTCGGGATTTTTCGATGGAAACTCTGTTCCCGTCGAAAAATCTCGACGGAATTAGCGACGGAAACAGAGTTTCCGTCGGAGAATTACTTCCCCTCGAGCTTGCTATTTTCCGACGGGAAAGTATTTCTGTCGGTATTTACCAACGGAATATTCCGTTGGTACATTTCTTTTGCCGACGAACTGATATTTCCGTCGGAAATATTGTCCCCGAAAAATAATTTTCCGTCGTTATTTTTTTCCATCAGAATTCCGTCGGGAATGGTTATTACCGACGGAATTCCATCAGTAAATTCCGTTAGTAAACCTGGTATTTTTTTGAAGTGGATCTGTGAGCGGTGTAGTCAATACCCTAGCACCAAGTCAAGGTGCTTGGAAAATAACTGAGATATAAATCCCGTGAAATTGGATTGATATCGACGAATATAATCCCGTGAAATTTGATTGAGTAAGAAGTCTTAAAACTCCCTTATATTTGTATTATCTTTCCCGCTTTAGTTGCACCAATTTCTCTACCCCGATGTTCAAAAAATAATTCGGATACTATCAACTATGTTAAATTATGGATTTTTTTGTTGTTGTAAAAATCCTCAAAGGAAAATTTTCCTTTAGGTTCACTCTCCACATAGGATTTTATTGTTTTCCAAAGGAGTGGAAAATAATAAAACCCTATATGAGGAGTGAACCTTAAAGGTAAATTTTTAACGAGGATTTTTTTTTCTTCTATTTTACACTTATTTTCCTTACACAAATAAAAAAACGTATTTGGTTTAAATGTGTTTTTTCCTCCTTGCGCGGAGCAAATGGAGCAGCGGGCTATGGGCGTCGTATGGTCGTCGAGCCGTTGCCACTCGCCTTCCTGTGGCCGGACTCCTTCTCGCTCCTCTCTCCTTCTCTCTTCCGCTTCCCCGCCATCAAAATTCCAAATTTGATCGGCCACGAGAGGAAAGGAGTGATTTTTGGCATCCCAACTCCGCTCCCTTTTCTCTTTTCTGTATATAAATCTTTCCTCGCCTTCTTCCATATTTCCTCCTCATACTAGTTTCTCTAATGTTCCGTACTTTCATGAAGCCATTGGAGGCGAGAATCATGCTCCATCGTTTATCCTCTGGCCATTGATATATGTTTAGGTAACTTATTGGCTTCCAATATCCTTTTTAATTTCCCCTTTAGTTTTTCGGATACGTTGCTTGAGCATTATTTGCGTGAGCAACTATGGCACTCGGGAGGAACCCCTTAATGGATTCTAGGAGGCCATCATCATCATTGTCATCGAATTGGCCGACAATGGCCCCTATCTTGTTCATTGCTCTTTGCTTGATCGGTGTTTGGATGATGTCTTCGACAACTATGGTCCCTGTCGATGAGTCCTTGGAAGACAAATCAGGGATGAAGCAACAGGTTACCGAGACTGATCCTAAGACATACCAAGACAGTTCAGGAGATGTTCCTGATGAAGCAGCGAGAAGAGATGCTGACGCTAACATGGTTGAACCAAAATCCGAGTCTTCGGAGGAGCAGAATATGATTGACAAGGCGGACGAAAACCCAGCGGAAACAACTAAGAATGATGATTTGGACAAGGATGGTGAGGCCGAGAAGGATGGAGATTCAAATCAGACATCATATAATGAGGAAATCGGGAATGCTGAGGGCGGAGAAACCATTAAAGAAGGAGACGTGAAGGCAGAAGAAGCTGCACAGGAAGCTACAGGTGGTGATCGTGAGAAGAACGCAGCCCAGGAGGCGTACAGTGATGAGAATGGAAAAACCGAGGGTGGAGAAATGGTTAAAGAAAGCGAGAGCAAGGAACAGAGTTTTCAATCGACCACGGTGAGTGAGCAGGGAAAAATTGCAGAACAGGATCCCATGGACCAAGGTAAAAGCTCAGAGAGTAGTTCAGATTTCGCAAGCAATGGAGACGTGAAAAACAATGACGGGGAAATGATTAAAGAAGGCAGCGAGACACAAGAAGGTGGTCGAGAGACTGTCCCAGAGATAAGATCAGAAGAGAATGATCAAGAATCCGGCGAGAGTAAGGAGGAAAATAATGTCGACCAGAAGCTTACTCAGGTGTCAAGAAATGGGAAAAGTAGTAGTTCGGGTCAGATTTCAGATGAAAGCAAAGGAGACGACCAAAATAAGAGCATCGATCAGAGACAAGCAACTGATAAAGGCGGACAAGAGTCCAATGAGGCCTCCTCAGAACTGCAAAACAAAGGTGACCTTTCTGACGAGGTGTTGTTACCTAATGGAGCTCAGTCGGAGCTTCTAAATGAGAGCAACAGCCAAAATGGGGCTTGGTCTACACAAGCAGCAGAGTCAAAGAATGAGAAACAAACGCAATTAGCAGCTTCGAAAGAAGGCAAGACCACCATGTACAACTGGAAACTCTGTAATGTCACTGCTGGAACTGACTATATTCCTTGCCTTGACAATGAGGAAGCCATTATGGGGCTTAAAACCAACAAACACTATGAGCATCGAG
This sequence comes from Boesenbergia rotunda, assembly GCA_024364735.1. Lineage (NCBI taxonomy): Eukaryota > Viridiplantae > Streptophyta > Magnoliopsida > Zingiberales > Zingiberaceae > Boesenbergia > Boesenbergia rotunda. Next base: position 278,380 of record JAGFNQ010001701.1, read on the forward strand.
AAAGGCATTGCCCTGGTGATCCTCCGACGTGCCTTGTTCCTCTTCCTGAAGGATACAAACAATCAATTCAATGGCCACATAGCAGGAACAAGGTATATGTAATTGTGTTTAACTAAGCTAGCTAGCTCGTGCTATATCACCATTGAATTTATTTAGTCCATATATAGGCAACCTCTTCACAGTTGTAATATTTGTGCAGATATGGTACCACAACGTTCCTCATACCTCACTAGCAGAAGTAAAAGGCCATCAAAATTGGATTAAAGTGTCAGGAGAATATCTCACTTTTCCTGGTGGAGGAACACAGTTCATAAACGGAGCATTGCACTATATTGATTTCATTCAGAAGGTATATATTATTATGGACCTGTTCAGTATTCACATGCATGATTATGCTTATCCACGCATGCTTGCGTTTTTCATAGTCTGTGCCTGACATAGCTTGGGGAAAGCATAGTCGGGTGGCATTGGATGTTGGTTGCGGAGTGGCTAGCTTCGGGGGGTTTCTGTTCGACAGAGATGTGCTTACCATGTCTTTTGCCCCCAAAGATGAGCATGAAGCTCAAGTTCAGTTTGCTCTTGAAAGAGGAATCCCAGCTATATCATCTGTCATGGGCACTAAAAGACTCTCCTTCCCGGGAATGGTCTTTGACGTTGTTCATTGCGCTCGCTGCAGGGTTCCTTGGGAAATAGAAGGTTTTTATATATAGTAGTTTGAATTCAAATATCAATCCCTTAGGTCGTTAATTTGCATGAATTCAAGTATATATATATATCATGGAGCTAGCTAGCTACTTTCAGTTCATCTGGTGGAAAACATTAATTAATTGCAGGCGGGAAGCTTTTATTGGAGTTAAACCGGTTATTGCGCCCTGGTGGCTACTTTGTTTGGTCAGCTACGCCAGTTTATCAAGATCTTCCTGAAGATGTTGAGATCTGGGAAGGTAAATTTTCTCTTGCCATTCCTAAAATTTTAATTAGTTGAGGATGTATATATGTAGTTATTTTCTATCAGTTGGACACAATTAGAATTCTAATGTGAGTGGTTAATTTAATTAATTTCTGTGAAATTGCTGCATGCAGCCATGAAAGAATTGACGACGTCCATGTGTTGGGATATGATTAACAAGACGACGGATAAATTCAACAAAGTTGGTATGGCGATCTATAGAAAGCCTATGAACAATGAATGCTACCGTCAAAGAACCCAAAGCAATCCTCCCCTCTGTGAAGATTCGGACGACCCAAATGCAGCTTGGTAATCTAATTAATTCTCTTTGATTAATTAATTAATTAATTAATGTTGGACGACGTCGCCTGTCCAGGAACATTCCCTTGCAAGCATGCATGCACAAGCTGCCCGTAGATCCTGCTCTTCGAGGGTCACGGTGGCCGCAGCCATGGCCACAGAGATTGGAGAAGGCACCCTACTGGCTGAATGAGTCGCAGGTTGGAGTTTACGGGCAACCTGCCCCGAAGGATTTCACAGCAGATACTGAGCATTGGAGATATGTTGTAAAGAACTCGTATCTCAAGGGAATCGGCGTTGACTGGTCCATCGTGAGGAATGTCATGGACATGAGTGCCGTATATGGAGGGTATATACATATATAATTAAGAAAATGATTTTGATCATTTCGATTCCTGAACATCCATCTTGTGCATGCCCTCCAGGTTTGCTGCAGCTCTGCAAGAGGTAAAAAAAGAGGTGAATGCTTGGGTCATGAATGTCGTCTCTGTCGATTCACCGGACACTCTTCCGATCATATACGAGCGTGGACTCTTTGGAATTTATCATGACTGGTGTGAATCTTTCAGCACCTACCCGAGATCATATGATCTGCTCCATGCGGATCATCTATTCTCCAGACTGAAGAACAGGTAATTAATATATATACATATCAATTTCATTAATTAATTAATTACCGGCCAGCTCGTGCATGTAGGTGCAAGTTATTGCCGGTTATAACTGAAGTGGATCGCATGCTGAGGCCACAAGGCAAGCTGATTGTAAGGGACACCGCAGAGGTAATTGGTGAGGTTGAGAGCATGGCCAGATCACTCAACTATAAAGTAGTCAAAATGGGGGACAATGAGGAGGGATCATTAATCTTGTGCGTCCAGAAGACAATGTGGAGACCTAACCAAGTTGATCGGACCAGTTCGCCATAGGATATGATCGATCGGAACGCCAAATTCCCTATATGTTATACGTACTATACTATATGTTAGTTATGGTGTAGAGATAAACAAACTAAACAAATTCTCTTCAAATTTTGAGAAAAAACAATTGTTATTTTCTGCTAATTATTGTGTGTTAGAAGAACAAATATTTGGGAAAATTTTCTTAAACTCCCCAACCTCAAATCCATCTTTGCATGCACTCCCATCTAATCTTTTCTTTGCATGTAGTCCCTGATGGAATTGACAAGACAGCTTTGTGAGTATTATTTGAAGAAAATTGAGTATAAAAGTTAAAATTTGAGTATGTAAGGTTGCATCCATTACATCAAGAAACTATATACTCAATTTTCACTCTTTTATATTTAAATCTTTACAATGTATACTCAATTTTCAGTTTTTTATACTCAATCCATCAGAGAGTGAATGCAAAGAATTTATCAAATAGGGAATGCATGCAAAGATCAAATATAGATTGAGGAGTTTTATATAATTTACCGATATTTTTAATCATTTTAAAATTTGTTTCCACCAAGTTAATATTAGCTTTTAAATTTAGAAAAAATATTCTACGTTTTTTACGGCTTTATGGCGAGATAAGGATACTGTCACCACCGGTGAATGGTAGGCATGACACCGCCCAATTCCCTAACCACCCTCGTCGGAATCATGAGGAAAGCGCGGAGGACAACGCCGCCGCCTCCCTCCACCCCTCCTCCCGCTTCGCCTTCTCCGCCGTTGAAAGAGAGGTCTGCTCTCACTGCCCCCGCCGCGCTCAAACCCCAGCGATCGCTCGCCGCTCATCTTTCCGCCGATTGGGAGCTGCTCCCACTACCCCGATCCGAGCTTTCCCTATCCGTAACCCTACCCACTGGACAGACCTTCCGTTGGCGTCACACCGGTTCCTCGCGCTACACAGGCGTCGTAGGGCCGCACCTCCTTTCCCTCCAGCACCTCGAGAGCGACCCCGCCGGACGCGTCGCCTTTATCCTCCATAATCCCGGCAACTTCGACGCCTCATCCGCCCGGTCCGTCCTTTCCGACTTCCTCAACGTTCACGTGTCTCTCGGGGACCTCTGGGACCGTTTTTCCCTTGCCGATGCTCGCTTTGCTGAGCTCGCGAGACGATTTGACGGTGGCGCCCGCATCCTCCGTCAAGACCCGGTGGAGTGCGTCTTCCAGTTCCTCTGCTCCTCAAACAACAACATCGGCCGAATTGAGAAGATGGTCGGCGTGCTCTCGTCATATGGGGAGTACCTCGGGACGGTCGGAGGATTTGATTTCCATGAATTCCCGTCGCTTGAGAGGCTATCTCTAGTCACAGAGCAGCAGCTCCGAGAAGCTGGATTTGGTTACAGGTTTGTTCCACATAGTTACTACAGCATGCTGTTTTGGCTGGTTGTCACTTGGCAGAGCATGATCAATAGAGAAATATTTGAAAACATCTTTTCTGTGAGTTTCGCATAGGATTCAGTAGTAGGAATAAGTTAAGCAAGAAGAAAAGTTTCTAAGTAGTGTTTGGGATACAAAGTTGAAGAATCAAAAGCTCAATGTTTTATGGGTCTGGTAAACCAGTAAATGGTGCAAAAAAGAGCAACAACATTATTAGCCCAAAAAAAAACAGCATTCTAAAAAAGTGGAATAGGAACTGAACCATATGGCTTAGCGAAGTTTCTTTGACCATATATGTTTGGTACATGGTGAAGAGTCCAGATCCATGCAGAAAAAATGCTGCTTTTTCTTCGATGAAAATAAGTTATTTTACAATCTCCTGAATGGTGTGATATATGAACCTTAAGAAATTGTAATATTGGTTTAACTGTTTCTTGGCCTGAACGAGTCGGCTGAAAAATGAGAAGCAGTGATCTGAATTGATCCAACTGCGGTGATCTTACAAAGTAGCAATTCAAATTGTGTAGATAAGGAATCACGTATGTATGTTAATGATTCTTCTGGGATTTTATGTTTTACAGTGGATTCTTATACCGAGTATTTTGAAGAGAAGCATGAGGTCTTACTAAAGAACAAATGTCTATGTGGCCATATCGTTAATCTTTTAGGTAGAATGTTTATGGATTCTACAATAAGATCTTATAGCGTCTCAATAGTATTTGGTACAATGTGTTGCTCGACTTCATGCATATTTTATGAGCTCTAATAAGATATTATGACTCAAGTTTTAATATAAGTGTTTCTGAAATAATCTCTGTTTTTACTATTTAGATATTTTATCTATACCTTTCCTGCTTGTTTTTTTTAAAAAAAACTACTCTATAAAGGTTATGACTACATAATGTATATAGATGACTGAGCCCCTGATCTGTGGGGTTCTAACTGGGTGTGTTAACTGTCCAAGCTAACATATGCCTGCATTTTTTGTTCATTTTAGGTAGGATTTTCTGGCCTCATAACTGCTCTTTCATGTTAGATTTTATCTGTGTGGCAAATTGCAATAAGGTGTAAAACAAGTAACTCCATGTAGCAAGCCAAATGATTCTTCTATAGAAGTGTAGATCATGGATCTTCATCAAATACAAAATTGGATCAGGTGCTAGGACTTACTTTGTTGATTAATAAATGTTTGCAATGCCTGGAAATATAAAGCAGAGGTCATTAGTTGCAAATCCAACAATCTCACAAGTTGGTTGGAAGTGTGACTTTGCTTGAAATTCCATTGGATCAGTTTTCATTAAAGTCAGGAATAGAAGTCGGATCGTTAGCAAGTAAAACTAGCTTCCATATTTGTTATCATTAACTACTTGGTATTGTCTACATAGACATTGAATTGGTCTTTGAGGTTGTTTGACTAGTGACCTTGTTCTCGTGTATTTTCGGGTGGTCTCCATTTACTTTGCTTTCCCTGACTCTTCCTCTTGTATGCTCTGTTGATGGATAAAAGTCAATGTTGCTCTGCATTGTTATTCTTTAGTTAAATTTCTGCGTGCTTTAAGAACTCCTTGACTTGCAAGCAGGGCAAAATACATTGTAGGTGCAGTTAAGATTTTGCAAGGAAAACCTGGTGGAGGCGCCAAGTGGCTTGCCTCTCTTCGTGGTCTGGAGCTTGAAGAGGTGATTGATGCTCTCTGTGGTCTACCAGGGGTGGGACCTAAGGTTGCTGCTTGCATTGCTCTTTTCTCCTTGGATCAACACCATGCGATTCCTGTCGATACTCATGTTTGGCAGGTTTGGTTTTTGTGCATTTTTATTCTAGATTTAATTATGTTACCCGAGCCTTGATCATAATTGAGAAAGAAACGAGAAATCCAACAATGTTAGAGTCATCTAGATGATAAATCCTCTTTCTCCTATTTCTGTAGAAAAAGTAGGAAATGTATTAGCAAGTAGATTTATGTAGCAATATTGTCCCTCTTAAGTAGACATATTATCTAGATACTCTATATGAATGTGTAACTGATACGTATGATTCATTTTTCAGCTCTATCAATTTCAGCTAATTAGCAATATAGTATTTTGCCATCGTTTTGCCATTTTTGGTGAGGGAGACTTGGATTTTTTTTTTTTGTTCTCGTTGTTGTTCAGCCACATTTGTTACAATAGGCTGGCGACCCAAGTCTGTGCGATAGATCAATCAATACCGATCTCACTCGAGATCATAACATACCATGATCTTGAGCAAAAGAAGTGAGCAGAATCGAATCTCCAAATTAGAGGTCTTACAATATCTTTAAATTTTGAAAGGCTCACTTTGTCATTTTACCTTAGATTGAATTTGCTCATGGACTTTCAAATGGGATACGAGTTGGTCCCTATCTTTAACGATGTTGTGTATGCAGATTGCAACCAAATACCTAATTCCGGAGCTTGCTGGCACGCGGTTGAGTCCTAAGCTGTATAAGTCCGTCTCTGAGGCGTTTGTGGCCAAGTTTGGTGAATACGCCGGCTGGGCGCAGAATGTGCTCTTCATCGGCGAGTTACCTTCTCACAAGGGTGATGTTGCATTGTGTGCTGGGGAAAATAAATCCGCCATCGGTGGAAAACGGGGGAGGAAAAGAGCAGTTGCTTGTTTGGAACAAGATGTTTCCCGTTCCATCGTCATCGAGTAGGAGAGTACGAAGCAGTATCCATAACCATAGTCGATATTAATTTGGCTCGCTGATTTTGAGATGATCACTAATTGTCGCCCGAATTTTTAATGAATTTAACATGAACTTCCGACCTGTTAACGAGTGTGGATATTACAAAATTTATATAATATTGTTTATGTGAGTTTTAACTAATACAATTATTAATATTAATAATTTCATTAAAAAATGTTTGTTTGTACTTTTTAATGAACAGGTACGGTTTATATCGATATTTTGACAGTAAAAATTCTTCCAAAAAAGTTATAGATAATGGGTTATTATGTGTGTTAAGCATTAGGCTCTAATAATCTTGGGGATCACTTATCAGTTTCACATAAGTTTTTTTATTGATCACATGAGTAAATTAGAATAGTACATGTGGAGATTTATCACGATAGATAGTATTTGATGATTAGTATTCTCGAATTTATTATTCACTCGTCCCTAACATTCTTAGGATCTATCTCACGACCAAGAAAAAAAATAAAACACTAATATTATTAACCTAAGTAGTGACTAACACATAAAAAAATTAATATTTTAATTAAGTTCATACAAAAATGACTTTGTAGTATCCTAACTGACAGACTATTGAGGAATATTTAACAGCGCATGCCCAATAGAAACCAAAATAAATCCTCATTATATAATAATAAAATAAATATTCAAAATTCAATTGGAATAAATATTTTGAAAATCAATCTATAAACCTGAACTTTCAATTTATACCAATTAAAAAAAATCACTTACCACCACAATTAATTAGACAAAATCTAAATATCTGAATTAAAAATAAAAAATCAATATCAAAATCAAAACAGTGACGAAAAAAATTCCACGAAAAATCGTGTACCCCTTAAATCGATGAGAGAAAGATAAGAGGGACCGATAAGCAGGCGATTACATTGAGATTTCTCTAATAATTGAAACACAATATTAGTAAAAATAAGCTCAGAAGCCATACAACATATCACCAATAGACACTAAATTCTGAAGCTATATTCGAGTATTCCCTGACGAAGATGATCTTGACAATGGATGATGGTTAGGCGTCGAACTGTTTGGTATCGCCGAGATGAACCCAGCATTCTGAGAGGCAGTAGCTGGGTGGATAGCAGATAACGGTAACCTGGGCCCCAAACCAAACATTTGCTGGCGTTGCATCAATGGCATCTGCCGATGGCTGGGATTAAGATTGTTGCCAAAGGAAGCTTGTCCAGTTGCTGGCGCGACCATGGGTGTCTGCCCAGGTATTGGATTAGCGCCCATGGCTGCAGCTGCTGCTGCAGGGCCTGCTGGTGCCGCTCCCCCAGTTGATGGTACGCTGTTTGGTGAGGCGCCAACTCGGGAGGTCATCATTCGAATGCGCTCGGCTGAGAGCCGTTGTCTCATCCTCTCTGCCTGTTCGCATTCCTTGAGCAATAGAGTTTCTAGCTCCGCAAACTGCTTCAGCTTCAGCTCCAACCTTTTAAGCTGCAAAAAAAAAAAAAAAAAAATCAGCACCAGGCCAAACTAGGCACAGGATTAGTGCCATTATGCATTATATTCAAAGGGAAAAAGCAACAATCATGCAACTCATTATTAGTAAAATGCAGATAACTAAGGTTGATGATGTACCATGTCTCAATCAAATTGGACATTTAAAAGTTGCAATTCTCCATAGCAGCCCCAACAAATATGGGAGAAATAAGGTGAGTGGGTTTCTTCGGGCATTCGTAACCATCCAACAAGTTTAATCTGGTTTGGGTATGTGTTAGATGGGCAACTGTTAGATACCCGTCATGTGTGTGCAAAATGGATTTGAGATAGCATATACTCAGATATGGATACCCATATATAGATATTATATATTTATATAAATTGCAATATTTATGATGTATGTTTAACTTAAAAGATATTATGATCTTAATACAGATATCATTATTAGAACTTGATTTACATACATGTAAACATATTTTATTTAAAAATAAATAAATGTTATTTCTACCAAGATATGTTAAATGGGATAGTGTTCACTGTTCAGTTTCGTTTGGGTACCCACAGATAGTTGATAGGACCATGATGGTGTGGATAGAATAGTGAGGACCCATCACATACATGGAATAGGTACGGTGATTGGATGTACTAGGTATGGATGGTAGTAAAAAATTTACTAGTACCTTACATGTTGCCACCCTTACCAACAAATGTATGGGTTAAGAGTTTCATCATTTAGAGCATATTCACCAAATATATTTGTTATTTATGTTTACACAATATCAAATTGTGCACATCCTTTTGTTAGAAATATTTTTACCCTTAATTGTAGATTTTTGTGAGACGGTACCATAGCAGTGGAAATAAGCAGAAGAATTAAGCTAATTGGCATTCAGCAACAAAAAAAAAAAAATCAAATGTGTTAATTATAGCACAAAAATGCCAACATGGTAACCATCCAAGTATACATTGTTAACTCGAGTTTCATCAAGAAATCTTATCAAGCTTCAGCACAAACAGCCAAACTTATTTCAAAATTTAGATTAATGCTTAACTTATAAGGAGCTCCTCGAAGGCCTATTTAGTTTACTGTGAGAACTCAAGGATCAAACAGCTATATATGACTATGTAAAGCTGAAATCAATTGAAGCCCCGTTGGATCGAACTAGATCAAACAACCAGCAATGGTCTATCAAAACCATATTTCATGTCTATGTATGTTTTGTCGAGTCTATGAAATTGCTTGAACCCCAAAATTGCATGTATAGTCTAATACATTTGAGCACATTCATGCATATAGATGAGTATGACCATGAGTTGTTTATATAAGCATGTTCATATGCTCACAATCAAGTTTGTTCACCAATTCATTCATGGTACAAACGCGTTATTGATCTTAAAAAGTAAATTGTTATGTTTCAGGTACGGATGTGTTTCTTTTTAAAACCTTTGGCTCACTAGGAAATTAAAAAACAAGCCTAGATAAACTCAGGCTTGACCCAAGGTATTGGGCACGTTGAAAAATCCTTTTCTTTTAGCTGAATCTGAGTCATATGCTATTTAAACAGTGATTGTACCCATGTATTTATAATTCGTCCTTAATAACACAAATATAGCCATGTGGGAGTAAACCCATTACTTTTAACACTACTCTAAAGCATGGATATCCACTATTTCCTGCTTGCCACATATGAGTTTCACTAAGTGAATTGGTAAATATCAGCAATTCTGTAACAATGCACATCCATTGGTCGAGTACACTAAGTGCCATAACTTTCCAATCTGTTTTGACAGTAAAATAGATTGTCCCTAACCCAAGTCTACAACCTTTAGTGAACCTCCTATCAGTAGTAGATAAGCCATAATTAACACACCCGGATGACCACGCAGGACCCAATCAACCATCACAGACGTTCAAGAATGAGCTAATTGACTAACCTTTCTACTTATTATATCATCAAATCCTCCTAAGAGCTAAAAAATGCATCAGAGCTAACAAATGTGAACTGCTAAAATTCCTAAGAAAAAACAAGTGGAAATTTAACCTGGTGATTTATGATAGTGGCAGCCAATCTCTGAATTTCACGTTCCTCTTGATCTGCAAATAATTTTGCTTTCATTGTAGCTGCAGATAGGCCAGCCATTGCAGCATGTTCTACAAGTTCAGAGGAAAGCAAAGTAGAACCATTTTTAGCATGTGGCAATTGACCTTCCACAGTTCCATCTGCCAGTAAATTAAATGTGAGCATAACAATTGGCAATTAATCAATTACACAAGTTAAACCAGAAAATTATCAGTAACATACCTTTCTGATGGCTGAAGCTTGCATGTGGTGCATGAGTATCAACGTCAGCATGTGAATTCTCAGATCCATTCCTTTAAAGATGAAAAAACATGTCATATATGATTCACAGATCCATAAAACTAAAATGACAGACTGTGCTGTGGATACAAAAGAAATAGTATTTCAAAATATATATGCCTACGTCTAGTATGCTATGCAATTAAAGATGAAAGATAAAATAAAAATGAATGCAATAGTAGATGCTGCATGACAAAAATTCACTAACAATGTCCTAAACAAGTGAAATTGGAGGCACTGACCTTGAGTCATCTCTGGTCAAGATAGATAATGCTGCACTTGCACATGCTGCAGCAACTCTTGGTCCAACTGCGGAGGTTAAGAAGGCTACCTACAATTTTTCAGAACAATATGAATTTTTTATAATATTGAAGCATTAGAAACTTTCATCAAACAACCAAGAACCATATATAGAAAGATCAATGAACTTTCAGTGCAAAGATTTGGTCAATTGCTAAATCTTTTGTCCAATATGATGTTGCTTCCATGTCAAAATGCAAAACAGAGGCTAGGGTGCTTAAACTTTTGCGCATAGATGATCAGGATAATTAAAAATCTATAAATTTTCATGCTTAAACTTTTGTACATAGAAGACTGGATAATTAAAAACCTACAAATTTTAAGCCGATATCTGGGTCCACTCATGAGGTTGTAGATAGATAGATAGAACTTTAATTAGTGTATCATGAGCATACTCATGAATTTAGTTATTTTCTTAGCGTTACAATCATGAACTATGTTCATTGTCTTTGCAATGAAAGGAAAACCCAAGGATACATAGAAATTACTCACCAGGGACATGACTGGATTGGAAGAATTAATAAATGGAAGTGAGTTGGCACTGCCGAGGTCTTGATTGCCTAATTATATTGTAACAAACATAGTTAGAAAAATATTAACCAGAGCTAAGTTAAAATTAACAAGTTTTGATATGGTTACCTGCAATTTTACCATTAGAATTTGAAGATAAAATAAAATCATCTTGTCTATCAACAGATTCAGATGTAGGAAAATGTTGAAGTTCAATACTTTCCAGTAGGCCATTTTCCATTGGAAGACGAAGAAAATGCAAAATACATTGTGCCTTAGACTTGGAACCAATGTATTCTGCAATTTCATTCCAGTTGTCATTATATTTCTCCATGGCCTCAAGCAACAGCAAAGTTTCCTGATCTGTCCAGCTATCCCCTTCAAGATCTGAATTATCCTTTATAGAGTCCATTCTTACAAAATCTAAGCTTGAGTGCCCAGTAACAAATTTTGCATCATGGAAGCAGTTCGAGCACAGCATTATATCCACCTATTCAAACAAGTATGCTCACTGAATTAGATGTAACGTGATAAAGAAACAAAATTAAACAGATATATGCATGCAAGAGCAGGGTTCAGAATGCTATTAGCATACAATTTGACAAGACCTGTGCCATTGATGATTTCTACCAATCTAAAAATAGATTAGTAAGAAGAAATATCTTTGCGCCAGTCAGTACTACTATTATTATGTTTCACTTGTACCAAACAATAGATTATTGCCTTCGTGCCTATCACTATGCTTGCACCAAATTATTATAATAGATACTATACGGTGATCTCTTGATGAAAATTTAAAAACTAAACATACAAGCTATTAGCAAATTTGCCTAATTAAATAAACATAAAAGTTGAAAATTTATAGCTTTGGACAAGATAGATCAATGATCAGCAGAGGATGGATATTTTATTTGAGAATATTATATGAAAACAAAGGAAAGAATCTTTCATATGCAAATCATTGGTAACATATCTTAAATAGAAGGTGGCAAACTAGTCAGCAAAGACACATTAGCAGAATACCACATCAAGGATTTTATTCTCTATATGGAGACAACAAAAAAATAGTTGGTTTCATCATAAAAGAACTCAGTCACATAGCACTCGAATAGAGAATAAAAAGATACAAAACATGTCAGTGATAATATTTTCCACAACTTTCGATCTGATAGTTGACAGTTCCGTTAACCCTCGAAATAAAGATCGCCTAATATTCAAACATGAGGTAGGCCTACAAGATGTATGTGGAAAATGTTCTTATGGTCTAAATGAATACTCTCTCCTGAATCTGTGAAAGGATGAAGTATATGAGAAAAGAAATATTCATAAGTAGATTGAAACAGATTTCAGAATTGTAAATTTCCCCCAAAAAGAGAACACTTAAGACATGAATATATGAAATTTATTTTCTCCAAGCATACTTTTCAGCATTTCTAGTTCATGTGTATACAGGAAGAGTTAGTAATGATGGTGAATATTTATTATGATGATTGGTTAAGGCAATGTGAGATATTTAATGTAATACTAAGTATGAAGAAACCAAAAGAATGGCTATTTTATCTAATACTAAGTATGAAGAAATCAAAAGTATAATATATATGACCATTTTAGTCACAATGCCATATGCTCGAGATGAAATAAAATTTAACATTCAGACAAAGAAGACAGACCTCCTTCTGTGATTGATAGTGCAATTTGGTCAGAGGGCAAGAGCAGAAATTGCAGGTATTTTCAGCAATACGTTCTCTAATTCTTCCATCTAAATCTCCAACTAAAGCATCAGAATCTTGCCCAGAGTGAGAGAGCAAAGCAATATCCTCTAGTCTGATGCTGCATTTTGGTCTATCAAACAAAATCAAACTGTCTATGGACCTCAAAGGTGCAGTTTGAAGTTGAAGCTCGCCATTGGCATCCTCTCTGAGAAGGGATCCGGCCATCCTCAGGCCACGATGGACTGAAGAAGCAGCCAGATAGTTAATGATCCCCCAATGATCCAAAAACCTCACAATCCTACTAAGATCGAAAAGGTCGTTGTTTGGAACTAAGGCTTGGCAATCAGCAAATGAAAGCCTCTTCCCTGGATTTTCCAAGTATTTGGAAATTATCTTGTTCCGAAGGCTTATGTACTTCTCTAGAGTGTGATCATTGGATTTTCCCGAGAAGAAGTGTGGCACCACTTGTCTCTCGAGCCGGTGAACAGTGCTTGGTGAAAACCAATCTGAACACCTCAAAAAAGCAACTTTCAGTGCAAAGCCGAATCTACAAAGAATGAACCATAAACAAAGGTACAGTGTCCACACTACACACCGGAGTGCATCGGAACAATTATGAGCTGTTCCTTGTCGAGTCGCTTTATCATGCCCTTCCCTTCCATGAGTGGCGGCGGCGTGCATACATAAGTGGAGGGCTTATCCAGGTCCGGTGGCTGCTGTAGTGAATGGTTGTCAGGAAGCACTGCCGAGAGGACCTGAAGTTGTCCGTGAGAAATGTTCTCCAGAAACGGAGGAGACCATGAGCGCGCGGTAGAGTTGAAGCGCTCGGCGGCCACAAGGGCGAGGACGGAAGTGTGGGGACGATTAACCGTGCGTCGGAAAGCAGTGGGAAGATCAGAGATCCGCTGGCCACCGTCAGATAGGACCTCGGACTCTCTAAGGTCAAGAAGGGGGTCAGCTGCAGCAGGAATGGGAGAAGAATTGCGGCCGACGTCCTCCGCGTCTCCCCCGACGGGGACGGCGGCGTCCTCATCGTTCGCCTCCTCGTCCTCCTCGTCTTCGTGTGGCTTCTGGCGCCTGCGATTAGCATCCCGCTTCCTCTTCCGCCATTTGAGCCGGGAATCTGACAGGGAGCGGAGGCGATCTAGGCATCAAAACGAGCGAAAATCGAGGGGTCCGAAGGGGGTAAAATCGCAAGAATGACGCAGCGAGGCGTGAGGGTTTACCTGAAGGCGAAGCCGGCGACATGGGCGGAGCTGGCGAGGGTTTGGAGCAGGAAGAGGAGAAGAGAATCACGCACGAGTGGGGACAGAGAGACGTCGGGGTCAATTTTTTTTTTTTTTTTACCGGGAGTGATCACATGCTTTTCACATGCCTCCCAACCTAATTAGAGAATCAATTACACCATTGAAATTACTTTAGAAATTGGTTTGGTAGCAGCTTTTAGGAAGAAATTGGAAAGGAATTGAATTCTAATTCTTTTCACAATAATAGACAATGATTAAAAACTAAATGTAAAATAAAAAAAAAAAAAAGAATAAGTTAGAAAATTGAGCATAATGGCTCAAAGAATAAAAAACCTATAATAATAGAGAATGAATCAATTAATGATAAAAACTAAACTTATGGACTAAGTATAATAATCTATCTCCCAGAGCTTTTGTAACAATTGTATTGTTGTCGGTGAGTATAACAATCTATCTCCCAGAACCTTGTGGTTCCGCTTGGTAGGCACTGGAAAGGACCGGAGCCGCCGGTCCGTGAGTCTTGTCGTTTGCGTCGTCGACCTGGCGATCGTTAACTGGCCCACGATCGACGCGTGTCTGTACATGTTGCCACGCGGGTTTGGACGTCCCCGAGTTACCTACTTTGTGTCTTTGCCTCGCTCTAGTCTATTGCAGGGGGAAAAAAAAGTCACTAAACTCGATTCCAATTCAAAATCATTGTTTCAGTGCTCTCGAGTAAATGAAAGTCGAGTGAACATGCGACAAAAATTACATACGTTTGGATTTGAATATATTGTGCTACTGTTACGTTAAGATGTGTAAAAGAAGAAAATCACTAGTTACATCTAATTGGCATTCTCACTATCTAACGGCAATCACGGCATCCATCATCGCATCTAATCGTGACCCATGGAGAAATCCGGTTCATCCGGCTTCAACAGCTTGGGTAACTTGATACTCGTCGACGCCTGACTGATCTGGCTGACCTTCTGAACCGCTCCTTTCTTGGTGTTCTTCGCAAACTTGGACGCCAGAATCGTCGCGCCGAGATTGTGAAAATTGCTCCCCGCCTCCATCTCTCCCGACGCGTCGTCCTCGTAATCCTCCAGCAACGGCGCCCTGTCATGCACGGCGCCGTCCTCGTCGACCACCGCCTCCTCGTAGAAGAGGTACTCCTGCTCCGCCAACTCCTTGGCCAGCCTCCTCTTCTTGTACCGCCGCCAGGCTGTCTGGATGAAGCAGGCGCCCCACGTCCGCCACTGGTGCGAGTAGAACCGGAAGGCGTGCTGCAGCTTCTTGCTGTGGAGGCGCTTGAACTGGTTGGCCACGAACTTGAGGTCCTCGGCGCGGAGGGCGAAGGCTTCGACCTCGCAGAGGGCGCGGACGGTGCGGGTGGAGGACGGGAAGTTGACGCTGGGGTTGGGCACCAGAGCCCACGTCAACAGCTCCTCGCCGCAGAAATCCCCGGGGCGGAGAGTGATTGAGTTGAAGAAGCCGGTACGGCCGCCGTTGGTGGTGGAGCTCTCGAGCTCGCCTCGGATGATGAAGAGCATTTCGTTGACGGGGTCGCCCTCCCGGACGATGTACGTGTCCTTGGTGCTCAGGGACGACACCAATCGTTCGCAAATGGCGTCCAGTAGCTGATCGTCCATCTGTGAGAAAAATGGCACCTGCAGAAGAAGATTTCTTCAATCAAACTGCATCCATATTCCACGAATTCAAGGAGGAAGCATGAGGACTCACTCGACGAACAAGAGCAAGACATAAATGCCGTTGGATTTCGCGACGGATATCCAAAGGTAAAGAACGGAGAATTGATTCCTCGTCGACGCCTCTGGTGGCGAGCCATTTGTATTGTACAAATCGCCGAACGCGATCTTGTAGGTCCGGTGGTAGCTGACGGTGCCTCATCCACTCTTCGATGTCTCTTCGCTTCACCCTCCATTCTTCGAGCCTCACAGTAATTGATTGCAAGTACGTCTAGAAGTCGGAAGCAAAAGATATAAAATTAGATTATACCATCTTTTTGCAGGAAAATAAAACTTCATCAATCGACAGGATCACAAAAATATTACAAGAGACAAAAAAATTGCTTTAACAATTAATAAACGCAGTAATTTTTATGTAAAGAATCAGTACCTGCATGTTTCCAATCAAATGCGAAAACAGAACAAGACCAATAATGCATATAGCAATGGCAAATGTTGTTTCGCCAATGTAGGTGCTTGTTCCCAAATTCTGTCCGTATGAACTGAAGGAAAACAATATGAAGAGCTTACTTCATTCATCAAAAAGCACATCAAGCAATACGAAATAACAGTTAACAAGACATTAGAATTTGTTTTCTGCCAAATGTGCAAATAGGCCTTGAGCAAAATATTTTTAACCATGGCAACATATTTATGGTTGGCACAAAGATTCAATTTCACATATCAGGCATAAATTTGGTTCGATGAACATGCCTCAAATTGGTCAGAATGCCCCCGTGCCTACAAAATACACACCAAGTCGCAGTCTATCTGAATCTTCCAAGTTTCCACCGTTTTCATTCTATTAACCTTGAAATTTTTGTCCATCCTAAGAGTTTTCTTATAGAGGTCAATGGAATTATGGAAATAGTTTGGACTAGCATGGCTTTACAAGCCATGATGAGAATAATGTTCCCGACAAGCAGCATGAAGTTAAGATATGAGATTAACAAGCAGCGTCAAAGAAGAATAGAAGTAATGAAACTTGATCTACAAAGAAGTTACCTTAGATTTTTCAATCCCCACCAGAGGCAATATAGATACTTCTCAATGAAAGTTGCTGCAACAATCTCACTAGTCAAAGCTTCTGCATACATGCCAAAATTAAACTGAAGGCTGTCATTTGTAGCGTCACAATTGCTAATTGCAAGGGTTGCATTACGCCAAGCCTTTCGTTCTGGCAGCTCTAAACTACTACAGTCCAAAAAACTAGGGTTGCACAATGGCATGTTCATGATTCCATTTTCTTCCTTGCAAATTGTGACCCAGCAAGTGTATTGCCGTTCAATGGACAACAGATACCACAAAGCTCCTAAAACCTGCATAGTTGATAAGATAGTCATATTCTAATCCATGAAACATACCGTGATAGCCAAGGATAACCAAAAAAGGAAGCATACATGGCTTGCTAACATGTAAAGAAGGAGATTGTATGCAGCTCCTGCCCATGCAGTTCTTGTAACTACTCCTGTAGCCTTGACAATTCGTGCATTTAAAGGAATAATGAGAAATAACCGCGGGACGTATTGTAGTAAGACAATTAAGGAAAGTGTATTGTTGGTGTGATTAGCCGAAGAGCTGCTCACTGCTGGAATCACGAACCAGATTATTATCTGCAAAAATTAAAAAACAAATCATATTCTGTAAAATGCATTTATAATACCACAATCTTTGTCATCTAATTATAAAACTAGAAAAGTGTGGAAACAAACTTCAAATAGAACAAAACTATATATATAAATTGTTAGGTGTTTTGAAATGTCAAGAATGAAATTATTTAATTTAGAAACAAAGTGATTCTTGACCTCTCGTAATGACTAACTATTTGTACAAGATTTCATCCAATTTGGAGTTCATTTTAACCGTCAAAATACTCACTACATAATTATGTAATTTTATTAAGAGAAAAAAGGTCTCCTGTATGAGAGATTCCTTAGAAAGTGTGCCTTTTCCCTTTTCTTGGCCCACAAAACAATACAAGCCAAACAAAATGAGATTGTAGAATCACTAACCAAAATGCTAAGCAACAAAATGTAAATCGTGCTAAAAACATAGAAGTCATTTTACTAGTTAAAATCAACTTGAAGGAAAAAATTAACAAAAAAGAAATTGGAATTACATTTATATCTCAAAAATAAAAATATTTAAGGTTAACTAGAAAATCTAACCCAAATAAAAAATTAAGAATATACCAACAAAATGAAGAAAACTCAAAGTCATTTATGGATGCTTAATTTGTTTAAATATCTTTGTTTCATTGTCCATCTATCATGACTTATTTTGACCATTTTTAAGTTGAACTACTGGAGTTATCAGAGCAGCAATTTTATTTTACAATGTATATAAGTCATCCTTCATTGTTAAGAAATTTTGTTATATTAGCAGTTGCAAAAGGTGGCTTGAGAGTGCTCTAAGTTTGGTTCAACAGGGCGATCAATACTAAGTCACGATTAAAGTCTACATTTGAATCAAATCCTCTGGATACAACTATAACAAACGAGAAACATGAGATCAACCATTTAATTTTTTAGGGGACATGTGAAGTGAAAGGTCACTTACTGAAAAGCAATAATAAATCCACACATAAATTAGTTTGCACAAAAAGGTTATCAGAATGCACTTCTGTCCATGTTAGTTCCAAAATATGGGGGCATGCTATTTATATCTATCCATTCCCTTAATTTACAAATTGAGCTTTTCTGAAGATGATCATTCAAATCTTAGTATGAAATTTGTAGCTCCCTTATTTACTTCAACATAGTGAATTGTGGACTACTAGAAGAGATTTATAAGCGTAGATGATTTAGTTGCAATCAACTTATGCATTTTGGGGTTGATAGTTGGAGCCTCACAAGTTAATAGGTTTTTTTTTATCTAAGATGGTCGTACAATTAATATCAAAACGAACCTAATCCAAGGCATGGGAAGGCACTAGAACGGTCCATGTGCATGGTGGAGCTCATAGTGTATACATAAATTAATGACCAAATATTGCAAAGATAACGACGAATTAATGCAATTCTGAACTCTTATATCACATTTGTCAATTGATAGTGTGGCATCTGTGCATCATGTTTACTCTTCTGTTTCGCGAAAAGAATACTGTAATGTGGATCTTCTTCTTTAAACAATATATGGACGTGTTATGCATGACAAAAAGAAGACCAAAAAAATTTAAACAGAAGGGAAAAAACTACCTGTGGGATGGGGAGCATGGCGATGACATCGATGACAAAATCGCTTTTAAGGTAGCGCATTGCAATCTGATAGGGATCCGTGACGAGCTCTCCCCTACCGAAGACCCTAGAGCTGGGTGCGACGAAGGCGATCCGGAACTTGAGGACAATCTGCCCCAAATAGAAGAGATCGGCGACGGTTCTGAAGAAGGTGACGATGATACCGATGTTAAAATCGATTCGAACGCAGCCAGGGCCGCCGATGAAGAGAAGGTAGAAATAGAGAGGGTCGACGAAGAGAGCCACAAGACAGGAAACGAGGAAAATGCGGTTCCACAGGAGGACGACGTCACCACCGGGGTCGAGGATCCGGCGGGGTCGCCAAGGTCGGCGGCGCAGGTGGTTGAGGACAATGTCCGGAGGGCGGGGGACGACCCGACGGTGGCGTAAGGGGAGAATCCAGGAGGGTGGCCCGATGGTCCTCATCGTCAGCGACGGAGCTCGAATCTGCAGGGGGCGTCGACGTGGCGGCGGAGGCGGAGGAAGGAAAAGGCGGCCATAGGAGGAGAGGAGTGAGAGAATTAGGGCAGGGCTGTTCGGGCGATATGCGGGGAGGCGAGAAGCTCGGAGAGATTTGCGGTGGCGGAAGCCTCGTCCTCGCCCTCGCCCTTGCCGTTGCCGCGAGAACGTACATGGTCGAACCAACCTTTCCGATGCGTTGCTCCGCGCCGCGCCAATAAATACAACCGTTTTTTTTTTCTAAATCCAAAATGGTATTTGACTTAAATTCACGTGAAGTAAATCATCTATAAATTAATACCTAGAGATGCAATAATTCTTATCGGCAGCGTGATACCATGTGCCATTAAGATCCTCATATATAATTTTGATATCTCGTATATTCTTATGTGACCAATGATGTAGATTAATCCAGTTTTTCAATCTAAGATGATTGATCCAATTTTATAAAAAAAATTATTGATTATCAAAATAAATTAAAAAGTATATAGCAAATGATTTAGAAGCCTAATATTTCATGGATTGTACTTCATTTGAAAAAAAAAATCTTATAAAATTTACTATAGTTATGGATCTACCCATAAATATTATGTGATCAATAATGATATTTGGTAAGGTCATCTATGTGACTTTAACCCATATTTTTTAATCTCTCTCAAATTTCATTGGTATGAAATAAATCCTTTTCACTTTTAATTATGCAGCATACACAGTCACCATTCATGTTGATTTCTAATAAATCAATACCAATTTAATATTAGCACCATCAAATTAGCATCATCCATGTTACTGTTTAATATTTACACATAACCAGTACCAAGTCTAGAAATAACTTGTAACAGTGAATCACTAGGTTGGTGAGTATTGTGAGTGAAGTCAGACCCTAGTGAGTGAAGTTAAGTTGGCGAGTGAAATCATAGAGGCCAGACTTTGGTAAGTGAAGCAAGACAATGAAAAGTTTTAGTGAGTGAAGCTAGATAATGAAACCCTAAGGTAGGTAGCTTTAGAAGTCTTGGAGGACAGGAGGAGTGAAATGTAGACAATCGGAAGAGCGCATGGTTGACCGGACTAGCAGATCTTGGTAAATCTAAGTATAGGTTTAACAATACTATTTTGCATTACTATTATTGACGTTGTGTTAATTTAGTATTGCAGAAAAAATCTTTGTGGACCAGGAGACCATACATTGAGCAGAAAATGTCCAAATAGGTCTGGGGACCCGATGTTTGACAAGTGAGTGAGGTAAGCCCCTATAAGAGAGTATTGTGAGGTCGTGTCCCGATGGGATAATCTTAGACGATGATCCAATTAGAGAAACCTAAGGAGGTTTCAAAGTTGAAATCATGACAAGTTCTACTGTCGTTTACTTATACACACTTGTGCTAAATCTGTTTTGGAGGGTTAATCCTTTATATGTTGTATATGTTGTGCTAACAATTTCATGCAAATCAGTCAAAGAAAGTTAACCGAATGTTCGGTCGACTGAACGAGTGGATTGGTCGACTAAACCAGCCAAACTATACCAGTTTGGGAAGAATTCAGGCGGTCCAAGAATTGGTCGACTGAACGAGTGATGATCAGTCGATTAAACGATATTTGATATGATGCAATTTTTCTGTCAACTGATCAAGAGGTTCAGTCGACTGAACGCATTTATTAGAGTGTTAGCTGAGCGAAGCAAAGAAGGAATGACGCAGGGTTCCACGACTGAACAGGAGGTTCAGTCGACCGAAATGATCAGTTGACTAAATGGTTTTTCAGTTAACCGAACTGTGGATATATAAAAAGTTCGAGACCAATGCATTCAGCAATCTCTTCCACTCATCCTACACTCTTTTCCTACGTCAACGAACAGCTCACGCTTTGCTACTACGACGTCGAAAAGCTCTCCGACACGTTACGTTCAAGATCATATTCTATGTGTCGGTATAATTTATATTTGCTCGTACATGTACTTGCATATTAAAAGGGGATTAGCAGGTTGTTACTAACTCCCCTCACATCTTGTACGATTTGCTTTCTCCTAAAGTTTTTCGGAGAAAAAAAAATAATGATTGCCCAACGAAAGTGGTCAAGAATTGCGAGCCTTGGAGTAGCAGTTGCCAAAGGCTCCAAACCAAATAAAAGAAAAATAGTATTTTAATTTGCTGCTTTACTTTATTTTATGTCGTCGAAAAGAAAGATTTACGAACGATTGAAATTCACTCCCTCTCAATTTCCAACGATCCTACACGTGGTGCTGGTTTGTACAAACCAGCATCAATATAGTGCAGTTTTTATAAACCAAACCGATATGAATAGTATTGGTTAGTGGTGCTGACACTAAATTAGTGTTGGTTTTTAAAAAATAGTACTGAAGTGGTATTGAGTTTTACAAACCAACACCAAAGTAATGTTGGTTTGTAAAAACAGTATTGAGATGGTGATGGTTTTTAAAAATCAGCACCTTATTGGTGCTAATTTGTAAAAGATAATATCAATATAATATTGATTTTTATAAAATCAACAAAATCTCAGTGTTAGTTTGTAAAAATCAGCATCAATTATTGATTTTGGTTTTTAAAGTCTAGCAAAATCAAAGTTGGTGTTGGTCTTCAAGGATCAACATCAAGTTAAAAATCAATATCATTTGGTGTTAGTGTTGGTCTTTAAAAATTAACAACACAACGATGATTGACGAATTTAAGTTGTGGTATTGTTTTTTAAAAATAAACATCATAGTAGATGTTGTATGCAACCAAAGGAAAGAAAATTTATTACATGAAAATGAAACTTAAGTGGGATTAAAAAAATTTGATCCAAACTGTGTCAGATAGTCATATTGGATGTCATATATATATATATATATATATATAAAAGATTTCTAATATGTTTTTGCATGCATGATTATGCATGACATTGTGATCCAGACCTCTAGATTTGATCCAGGCATCTGGATTTAATTTTTTTTAAATTTTAAATTTTAAATATATATAATATATCCCTTTAATATATAAAATTTTTTATCTTAAACACTATAATCAGAAAACTTGAACTTTAGAGATAAAATTTTATTTACTTAACCTCTAACTAAAAAAAATACTATTATGTATCATAAATATATAATTTAAAATGTTTTATTTAAATATTATAATTTAATATTAAATTTTAAAGATAAAATCTAATGAGCTTATTTCGAAATTAAAAATTACTGTTCATATATTTAGACGCCTACATCATGGTCGAGCATAGCCGCGCGACCAAAAATCCACTACATATCATACTTTATAAATCACTAATATTAAATAATACATTAAATCGAATAGATACAAACAAATAAATTTTTGGACCATTACTTTTTTGAGGGGATTGCTTTAACAATCATTTAATGAGATTTAAAAAACGGATGCACCTAACGGAGCTCATTGGCGAAATTAAATTTGGACCCCACAGGGAAGCGTCGGCGTCGAATTGGTCAACGACGCCGTTGACACGCGTCAATGTCCAAAAATTTTTAGAGAAATTTAAGAAAAAACAAGTTGAAGAAAAAACCAGCTCAGACTATTATGGATATGATATTTAAAATTTTTAGTTCAATAATAAATTTATTTTTTTAGGGGAGTCAATAATAAATAATATAATAATATTATATATTTGACTTTTTTAAAATAATTAAAAAAATAAAATTAAAGAAATTAATTATAATATTTTATTTCATGAATAAATAATAATAATTAAAATTATATTTATTTTTTTGGAAATAAACATATTTGATAAATTAAAAATATATAAATGATTACAATTAAATTAAAATTTATAAGTTAATTAAATATTAAATAAAAATATAAATTAAATTAGAAATCATATTAATTCATTTATTAATTAAAAATTATAAATAAATAAAATTAGAAATCATAATTATTTAAATATTAAATCAAAATTATAAACTTAACTAAATTAAAAACTATAAGAAAATTAATTAAATAATTAAAGAATATCAATAAATCTAATTAAAGATTATAATTTTTTAAAATATTAAATGAAAATTTTGTAGAGATATTAAATGAAAATTATATATGAGATTTATAATTTAGGACCCATTAAAAAGTTATATAATGGTTTTTTTAAAATTATGTAGAGGATAGTAAATTTTTATATTTAAGATTTAGTATTGATATGATATATTAAAAATTATTAAAAAAAATTATTGATAGAAGTTATCTTTGTATTTTTTTATATGAAAAATTATAAAAAAAAATCTTCTTTAAAGATTTAACCGAGATGTCCTTATCTCGCGCGCTATTCTTTTCTTTGCTCATTTAGGCACGACAAATTATTCAAACACGTCGAATTAATTGCAGAAATCACGTTGGGACAACAAATTATTCAGACACGCGGATCATCACGTTAACAAATTCCAAAGAAAACAAGGAGGTTGAGGTGGAACATCTACTACAGAGTTTAGCTTAAATTAATTTGCTGCATGCCTTTTATCGAACTTAAAACAATTATTATAGGTACAATTGAGTTATTCAAATTCTTCTTCGATGGATGATTAATTGTAAAAAGGATAAATAATGATTATGACAGAACATTTTCTTTTTTCTTTAAAAAAAAAACTTGTGGACTGTGGTGGCGTTTACTGTCCCTTGACTGGGTAGCCGTCGATGCAGTCGAGCCAGGGGTTGCAGCGGCCACGAACGTGGACGTCGCGCAGCGCCCGCCACACCGCGCTGTTGCATTTGAATCCGGATCCGAACCCGATCTGCCACACCCTGTGGCCGCGCCGCACTCGCCCCTTGGCCTCCGCGTACGCCAGCTCGTACCACAGCGAGCTGCTGCTGGTGTTGCCGAACCGGTGGAGGACCGAGCGCGACGCCTCCATGTCGGCCGGGGCCAGGCCGAGGTTCTTCTGGATCTCATCCAGCACAGCCCTGCCGCCGGCGTGGACGCAGAAGTGCTCGAACGCCCGCCGGAAGTCGGGGATGTAGGGCCCCACCCCGCGGAGGCGCAGCACGCGGCGGCCCACCAGGGCGGCCAGGAACTTGAGCTGCTCCGACAGCGGCAGCACCAGCGGGCCCAGCGTGGTGATGTTGGTCTTCAGTGCGTCGCCGGCCACCGCCATCAGCTCCCTTGCTAGCGACACCCCCACCGCCCCCCGCTCGTCCTCCCGCTGGTACACGCACCCGTAGCACCCGTCGTCGGCGCCCTTGTGCGTGCGCACTGCGTGCACAAGCCGGTACTTGGCGCGCCGCGCGTCGCGGCGGCGGTTGGAGAGAAGCAGAGCAGCGCCGCCCATGCGAAAGATGCAGTTGGAGAGGAGCATGGAGCGGTCGTTGCCGAAGTACCAGTTGAGGGTAATGTTCTCGGTGCTGAGCACCACGGCATAGGAGTTGGGGTTGGCCTGGAGAAGATCCTTGGCGAGGTCGACGGCGATGAGCCCGGCGCTGCAGCCCATCCCGCCGAGGTTGAAGCTCTTCACATCCTCCCGCATCTTGTACCGGTTGACGATCATGGCAGAGAGGGACGGCGTGGGGTTGAAGAGACTACAGTTGACGACGAGGATACGGACGTCTCGGCGCGGGTCGATGCCCGTGGAGGAAAACAGAGCATCGAGGCAGCCGAACATGACGGCCTCTGCTTCGAGGCGCGCTTCCTCCATGCTGAGGCGTGGCGGCCGGGACTGGATTCCCGGCGGCAGATAGGTTTCGTCGCCGAGGCCGGACCGGAGAGTGATCTTGGTCTGGAAATCCAACGATTCCCGGTTGAACACTCCGGTGCAGTCGGTCATGTCGAGGAAGCCTTCCTTGGAGATCTTGTTCTCGTCGTCGGGCTTGTAGCACGCGAAGTCGACCAAGTAAACAGGGCGCGGCCGGTTGAGGTAGTAAACGGCGAGGAGAACTAGCGCCACAGCGGCGGAGGCCATGCCAGTTCCGGGGTCGACCGACACGGGCCGCGGCGGCGCGAGCGCCATCCGGTCGATACGTAGCGCCGCAGCAATCGCGGCTGCAAGCACGGGGACGAGGACGGCGGCGGTGGGGATGGAGGCGTAGCGGAGGCCGAGCTTGACGTACTTAAGATTGACCGACTGGAGGAAGTCCGGGAGGCGTCGCCGGATCTTGATAACGATCGAGTCGTCGTTCCCGAAGGCAACGATCTCCGCCGTGAGGCGCTCCCTGTCCATCACCGCCGGTTCCGTCGCCGCCATTAGCGACTATCTATCTATACGTATATCTAGCTAGCTAGATATAGATATATATATATATATCTACAGACAATTAAACCACTCCTGGGCTGATCTGAATCTTGTAGCTAGCTAGCCTTGAGAACTGAGTGGGTTATGCTGGGAAGATTTATAGAGCGATGATTGCGTCAACGTGCAAGATTAAGAAAGGAGAAGAAACAGCTGATTAAGATGGATTGAGTAATAAATGGATATGGTTGGAAAGTGAGGAATGGATTTGTTGCTACTGGCTGGAATTTTGTGTGGACGAGTGGACAAACTATTGAGGGTCTACAGTGGGAAGCCGAGTCAAAGGGCCGGTGAAGGGAGGAAGCGATATGGTTGGAGTAGTTCGCCAGAATTAATGGGCGGCGGAAGGAAAAACTCTCAACCACCGAGGAATTAAAATCCAGCAGCCAGCCAGCCAGACGGCCTCACTACTGTAATGAATTGACGCACGCCTACTTATACACCGTGCAACCTCATCAGTTTAGTTTTACTATAAAAATAATGAATGAATCTAGTAAATCAATCGCTCTTATATTACTTTTTGAAGAAAGGCAAACCGATGCCGACGAACGAATTGAGTTTCTTCAAAGGCCCGGCCCATTGCGAGTGCCCAGTGTTCCAACTCCTTAATGGGCATGATTTTCATCACTTACAAGCCCGATTGAGACTTTTACGAGGTTTGAGATTAAATCATGACGAAGTTAGATATCTGTCTTTTCTTAAACATTATTTACTGTCAAGGTTAGTGATCCCAGCCTAGCTCATGGGTAGCTCGGCTGCCCAGCCTCGCGCCGCATCTGAGTAGGATCGAAGTTGATGCCCCCGAAGTCTAGGTGAACCCCGGCAAGCAGTCAGGACGACAGAATCCTGCCCGGCCCAATCTACTCGAAGACATCGAGAGGCCGACCCTGACTCGAATGCACACAGGTCGACGAAGGCCCGACCCAAAGAGTTCCCGAGCGGGGAAATCCTTGGACCCCAACCTTGGTCTAGATCAAGCGGGTCAATACCGAGCGCCCCCTTGACTCGACCACTGTACAAGGTTGCCCACCCGACCCCGGGCTAGGTCGGGTGGGTCAATTCTGAGCATCCCCTAGCTCGGTCACTCACCTCGGAGACCCGAGAGTGGGCAAATCGAATACATCTTCGCGCCCCCCAACTCATAACGTACCCTGCGTCACTCGGATACGTTACCCTCGGCCCGACTAATATCACTCGGTCCAGCCGGTTGACAACCGATCTTAGGACCGGTCCTTCCTTGTGCCACCTCCACTACAGACATCGCATGTACGACCATGACACGGGGGTCAGCGCGAGCCTTACTCATTCAGGTCACACGTCGCAGATATTCCGCTGACTCTGTACTACTGTACTGCTAGAGCACCCCGCGCCATGCCTCCCTTTTGCAGGTCCGGCAGAACGGCACCGAGCGGTGCCTTCCCATGAGCTGACAAACACCCATACCCCTGTCTCAGGCAGGTACTGAAAGATGATTGACACAGACAGGGGTTGTCAGCTCTCCCGGCTATATAAGTCTCTTCCTTCCTCCTTCCGCAGGTATGCGTGATCTTGCCCTCGTCTACTACTCCCTTTGCTTCACTATATTTTTGTGGATTCTGACTTGATCGTCGGAGGGCCTAACCAAGGATTTTTCCCGGCGGGTTTGCTAACAATCATTTTCTCGTATACCGGAGTCAGCATTAGTAGCTCGTGGTGCTCGGAGACCATCTCACTCTTGGAGATTCCATTTCACTTCGCGACAGGATCCGCTAGTAACTCCTTAATTTGCGAGCCCGATTGAGTTGTTTCTATTTCAGTCCTTAGGTGACTCGAATCATCTAGAAACGATAGATATTTCTTTACGTAAATATGTTTTCAACTGATTTGCTAAAATTTAGAGGAAAAAAACGAAGAAGAAGAGAACAGATCTATTTAATGTATAGAGAAGAGACAAAATATAAGCTTTTGATATTCGTCTTTCGATGAATTACTTCGTCCAATAGAAACTTTTTAACTTAATTTTCATAATATATGAGGCCGTCCATTTGACCATATTCAAGTAGACAATTAAATAAAAAGGCAATCTAGAGCGTTGACATTTGCAACTCGGATGTGATATGTACCAACACCTTCTCCCGGCACCTCTTGCCGCTGACCTATCATCCATCGAACAAGATACGCAGTTGACTTTTATCAAACGAAATAAATTTTAAATTTGACTATAATGGAGAGGTATAATGGAGAGGTAACAGAAAAGTCAGAGGTCTGCATGCTTCTGGTTGATTTCTCGGGTTGAACATTGCAATACGTTCACACTAGCTATGTCCGACAATTAATTGTAGCGTCGAAGAACTCTGTGGAATGACCAATTTGATGGATGGATTTATTTATTTGTCACTTTCACCGTATGAGATTCACCATTATCGCAGGACAGCAATTAGATTCTGGAACTGCAGACACATCCAGAATCAGCATAACTTTCTTTCTTTCTTGCTTGTAAGGTAAGATGGGATTAATTCATCCCTCTAGAAGCAGAATTAATTAAAGCTCCAGGCATCGATCGCCTAGCACCCAACTAACTTGACCAATCAAGATTCTGTTCAAAACCAGTGCAATCCACACTTAAGAATATGGGTTGATCCGTGCGAAGCGAGGTGACAATCTCAAGGGTGAGATGATCCTCCGGGGATCACGAAATCGCTGAGGCTGACTACAAGGCTGGCTCACTCCTATCCTGCATGACAGAGACCGTTAGAACGCCTGAGAAAAGTCCCGGCCAGACACTCCGACGGTCAAGTCAGTACTCGACGGTGACAAGTGAATGGAAAGCAATAGAACAGTAGACAATGCACTATTGCGCGTACCTGAGAGATGCGGAGTGACGGGGCTTATATAGTGGGGGAAGCTGACAGCTTCTGCCCCACCTGCCACTGTTGCCATATAGCGAGGACAAGGTGATGCATGCCAGGGTGGCAGAATAAATAGTGCATACTGGGTTAAGAAAAGGGGCACTGTCAACTTAATTGCCGACGTCATTTGACGCCGCTCAGCCTGACACCAGTGTATGTGGTCGTAGTACGGGGGGACAGGTATGATAGGAAGATCAAACCATCAGCGGGATATCTGTTGTTTGGGTCAGGGTGGCACCAATCCTGCACCGACCCCGTACTGTTTTGGGTAGTCTGATGTCAAAGAGTGGTTGTTCTGCATGCTAGGGCTGACTGGGGACCCATAAAAGGAGAATGCCAACTGGGGTGTTAAGTGACGAGACCAGCTGAGGGCCTATGATGAAGGTGCCAACTGGGGCACGAGTAATGAGGTCGATTAAGAGCTATGATGAAGGTGCCGACTGGGGCACTAAGTAACGTGCCCGACCAAGGGCTTGTAATGCTTTGGCTAAACTTCCCTCGGGCTCGGGCTAACCCCAGAGCGTGGGCCGCCACGCGTCGGCTGGGAGTCAAACATAGAGGGGTAAGAGATTGGGTTAGACACTATCTGAATGCAGGGGGTTCTAGGGAGCGTGGGACGCTACGCGTCCGACTGGGAACCCCCGAAGAGTAACGCGGGGGCATGCTCGTGAGAGAGTTTAGATAATGACCTGGGCCTATCCCTTTGCATTCCCGAGGGAGCCAGGCCGGGTCGCCCGTATGAGCCTTCTATCCCACGAGCTACCAAAGCCCTCGATTCCATCCTCTACCGACGAGGCACCAGACTACCGGGTCAGACTACACATGAACTGGCCCGGGATCATACGTGAATCACAATGATCGAGCTGATGATTAAATTGAATCTACATAAAACTTCAAGACTGAAATAGGCAGATCATGCAACCTCTTCCTTTTACTACTTATAATGATTTCATTCCTTCGTGCTAAGACACAACAACAGTGCTGGCAAGGGACCATTTGTTTCTCTTCCTACTGTGCTGTCTAACAGCTATCAATCTATCTATGTATGTGCACTACAGCTTAATTAACAGCTTTATTCTCTCTATCCACCTCTCTAAAATTATCTGTACAAATCATATACAAGACCATGTGTGCGCTGACTACTAAGCTTTTACAGTGCATGGAAATGCATGCCTGGAGGCAGAGGCAGAGGCAGAGGGGCAGCGGCAGCGCATGTGCCGCGCAGACGATGGAGACAGTGCTTCTGCCTAAGAACATGATCTCACCAGACCGAGGTAGTAGAGATTCCGCTTCACCAGGTTCCCAAGGTTAAAAGCGCCGACCGCTTCCGCCGCCGGCGGCCGATCGCCGTACGACCACGGCGCTCGGTGGGCGCTCAATGTGAGGTGCTCCTGTCCCATCTTCTCGATGACGGAATGGATGGAGCGGTGGTCCGGGAGCTGGTCGCTGGTGTCGGTGACGCAGAACTCGCTCTTCGCCTCGCCGTCCTTGGTCGAGATCTCCGCGCTCTTTATTGAGAGTCCGTTCTCGCGGAAGATGCGGGTTACTTCCGCGAGCAAGCCCCGCCTGTCCCGCGTCTTCAGCGATAGCCGGGCTCCCTGTTTCGTTTTCGGTGTAGAACAGAGTTGGGTGAAGACGAAAAAGCGAGAGAGATGGGAAAATGTTAGGAGAAAGGACTGCGGCGAAGGTTACCACGGAGGCTCTGCGCTCGATGGCAGCTTGCACGCATTGGATGACTCGCTGCCGCTCGGCTTCCGAACTGATCGGACTGCCATCCATGTGACGAATGTAGAATTCCTGACATTGCCGACGACAAAATCGAGTGAGCCCGAGGATTTATGGGGAGCAAGTAGAGGATTCTCGACGTTCCTTTACCTGATAGGCTCGATCGGCGTCGACGCGGAGAGTGCCGTGGAAGACGACGTAATCCATGTCGGTGAGCGTGCAGGCAACGTCGAACAGGAGCTTGGGGCGGTCACGGCATTGAACATTGACCACTGAATAGCTGCGTTCTGCCCAATTTTGAACCGAGACCGACGGTTTTGACTGCGAGGAAGAGGACGGTGCCTGGCCTTCGGTGGTTGAGAGGCGCTCGTAGTCGCGATCCGCGAACATGAGCTGGTGGAGGCGGCGTTCGGAGTGGATTAGGGTGGGGGAGGAGACGGTGGTCTTAGCGCTGCGGACGTCGCGGTCCCCGCGAAGTACGTGGCGGAGTCGAGACTCGATGCGGTGGATGCGGTGGCCGTCCGCTATCGGCGATCCCGTGTGGAGGTCCTTTACGAAGATGAGGGAGGCAATCCGTGCGTTGTGCGTCCACACCTTAGCCTCCACGATGTTGCACTCCAAGTCCCGCAGCACGGCGAAGACCTCCGACAAGAGGCCTGGACGGTCCGTGCCGGTGAGTTCCAACGCCGTCAGGCCCGCCAAACCGGAGCCATCCTTACCATCCGCTTCCTCTGCCGCCGACAGGGTCTCGCCGCCGAGGGATCGCTCGATGAGGGAGACAAGCGCGGGGTCGAGGAGCTTCTGTCCGCGCTCGTCCACTACGTGGAAGACATCCATGAACCAGCGACCGTCGGAGGAGATGTAGCCCTTTTGGATGCTCAAGTTGAGGTCGGAGAGCACCTGCGCAACCTCCAGAAGCATCCCTCGCTTCCGCGCGCTGTTAACCCTCACTACCGTCGCCGTAGGCGACACCGCATTGTCGATCGCCACCCTACCATGACAAAATCCATCATATTTCGACAACGAAGCATAAGAGAGCAAATTGGAGGAAAAGGCTAGGACATCTCTATCCAGAGCATCGAATCAAAAGCACGTCGGCCGGCAACAAACCTCGGAGTGTTCATCATCACGTGAACGAGCTTCTGGTACTCATCGGGCAGTTCCATCTCCGCCCCCCGCCTAAACTCTGGGCTTCTCCTCTCAGAACTCGATTCTGGCGACTCGCCCCTTCTCTGTCTTCTTAATCTACAGCAACCTCGTAACGGAACAACATCAAAATTTGAAACCTCTGTTTCCTCTCTCTCGCTCGATCGACTCGCACTCTGCGCCTATCGGTCTCTTGGTAGAAAAGAAAAGAAATCTAAACAAGACGAAAAGACGACCGCACTGCGACAGGGCCCCGCCTAACCGTTCCTACTGAAGTCAACAAGCATGCCTCCCTTCTTTATTTGCTTCGTCCCCAAGCCGCCTGCTACCATCAGGTCAGCAAGCATTCCATTCTTAATGCTCAAGTCCATTCATAGCATCCATCGCTTTACCCTCCAACTCATGTTTGCATTAACCACCAGTCGGCCGTGCCACGCGGGCAGACAGAGGTGAGCATTCTGCGGCGAGGGGACACGGATGGTCGCCGTACTTGAGGAGGTGGGCACGGACTGGATAACGTGTCTACTGTCCATAGGCTGTCGACCTGTGTCCCGCCTCGTTTAGGCCGCTGCGCTTGCAGGTCTTGCGGGACAAGGAATCTGAGGGGGGGCACGTGCCGGAAGGGCGCTCAATCGTCGGAGTTGCCACGTGATTTCGGTCAGCGAGGCTAACGCCGTCGATTGGGCAACGGTGAGCGGCGGCTTGCCGTGGCCGTGGATTGAGAGGACGGATGGTGAGGATGCGAAATGGGGGCATCATAGCCGGCCTCGCGCCGTTAACGTTGACAGGGAGCATATTTTAGATTACATAACTATTTGGGGTTGCTTGAAATTTTCCGTAATTTTGTTCCCGTTTTGGGGTTTCAATGGCCGACTTTCTTTCTTTTTTCCCCTGTGATCTAACAAAGCGATAAGAATGGCGGAAGAAGAACCTGCGCGCAAGATCTCCTTCTCTCTCTCCTCGCTTCCATCTTCTCGTCACAATCCTTTGGTTCCTCGTCGCGATGCCAACGGCTACGTCGACAACTCTACCGGCGAGGCTGAGAATGGGCCCGCCATACCTGAATTCGTCACCTCCTTTGAGGCATCGCTGACCCTTGTCGCCTCCGAGGACGCCAAGCCCATTATTCCTCCCATGCTCGACACCAAGATGAAGAAAGTCACCCCTTTTCCGGAGTCCGAAGTCGATTACGACACCTGGAAATTTAGGGCGGATATGAAGGGACTCCCCGAGCACCATGGCCTGGAGGAGTTCAAGCGGATGCCTGTCGAGGACTTCCCGAGCGCCTATCTTGCCGGATATGGGTGGTCGAAGGGACGGGTTATAGGGAGAAACAAGATGCTGCAGGACTCCAAGGTAATCGAGTACAGTCGTAGAGATGGCACTCAAGGGCTGGGTTATAACAAACACAACATAAGAGTCCGTGATTTTGTTTAACCAACGAGCAGCTTTTTGGCACAAGCATATAGGCAAGGAATTCACTTATCTTATGATCTTCCGCTTAGCTTATTATTTATGTTTTACTTCTTAGTTTGCACCAGTAGATTTTGCTTCTTTGATGTCCTGTATTCTTATGGTTCATCACTGTTTCTGCATCACTCATAAATTAATCAGAAGACTTAACTTGCAGCTTATTTGTGCAAATTAGAGACTCAAAACAAGTTTATATTGTCATTTTTCTCATTAGGAAACAAGAAAACAATTCGTTGTGTGATTTAGCTATTGTATTGCTTGTCTCTACAAGGAAGCTACGCCCATTTCCCTAGATTAATTCTGTAATGTTGGGTATTGAGCATCAATCCCTGTGCTTGTCCCTAACATGTGCAATAAACTAGTCAGCATATGAAAACTACAATTTTTTCTTGGAAGAATTTTATGATGCACAGCAAAGGTTATCTGCCATTTTAACTTGGGGAAACACCAGATGTGTTAGTAGCTGACACGTAGTTATCTTACAAAGACTTTGAATCTCCTTAATATAAATCCATTCATCTTAAGATGAGCTACATCCTCTTTTTTGCAAACAACTGCAAGTATCTTAATTTTATCTGAAGGCACAAAACATATAGAAATGGCTTATGTAGCTGTTTTGTGGATATTACTTTGTTTTTTTCCAAGTAATCTGTCAGTAAGTAATGCTGCCTATAGATATGATGAAATTTGAACCTCACAAGTTGGCCCTGTACAATGTTTGTGTGTAAAAAGTTAAATTCAACAATAGTAACATATAGACTAACATGAATAAGAGTAATTTATGAATTATTATATATTATTGGATTTCGTCCATAGTATTTTTGAACATCTTGGACATGCCCAGCTTGACCAAGGGGAGGTAAACTAAGTGCTTCTGTAATCGGAAGTGGTACAAAATTTACTGCAACTTGATTTTACATTGGAACAATTTTTCTTTTTGTTAACCCCCATTTGTGTTGTTTTGGGGCCCAATATTTATTTGGTCCATTGTTTTTTGTTTGGTAAAATTAAGTAATCCCACATCGGGAATTTAGAAAATAAGGAGGAGCTATAAAAGACTCCTATCCTCTTTTTGTTTAATATCAGAATTATCAGCTCCCCTTTGTTCAGACAATTAAATCTCTCTCTCCTTTTGTAATATTTCCTAAATTTGTGAAATATTAGTTTGGTAGTGTTTGAGGATTTAGGCCTAATTGGTTGAACCTCATTAAATTCTAGTGTTCTTTTTCATGTTTAGTTAATAGCTATTGTTGGGTACAATTGTGCAAATTATTGTGCTTTGGGGTGTTTTTTTACTACAATCGTTGTTTACTATAGTCACATATGCAATAGTTTTCAAGATGAATATTGTTATTATTGATGGAAATTAACTCGAGTTATACAACAATTGGTATCAGAGCCAAGTTTATTTTGAATATGCTTAGTGGTCGCGGTTTAGGCTGATCTTCCCCATCATAAAGAAATTTTTGGCCTAATGGGCATTCCATTTTGTTAGCTATTAACTAGAATTTGTAACAGAAGTGACATTGATGACCACAGCTTCTTCATCATTGATCCTGGCTAGAAATGCAGTGTCTAATACTAGATTTGCAATGGAGAATTTTTATGGCACGAGTCATTTTGGCATGTGGCAAAGTGAGGTTGAAGATATCCTTTTTCAGCAGGGTCTAGACATTGCTATCGAAGGAGAGAAACCAGATGAAGTTGAAGAAAAAGAATGGAAGATGATCAATAGACGTGTGGTACTATTCGATCGTGCCTTTATAGAGAGCAGAAGTATGCATTTCTAAAGAAACTTCTGCAAAGATTATGGATGACACTGGAGGATAAATTTTGAAGAAAAGCAGTTAGAACAAACTCTACATGAAGAAGAGATTGTTCCACGTTAACTATGTTTCAAGTACCACTATGAATAATCACATTACTAGTTTTAATCAGCTGGTAACTGATTTGATGAATATGGACGTGACTTTTAATGATGAAGATCTGGCTCTGATGTTGATGGCATCTTCCTGATTTGAGTATCTTGAAACTACTCTACTTCATTTTAAGGTTGACGTGTCTCTTAGTGAAGTAAGTGTTACCTCGTATAGTTATCAATTGAGAAAGAAAAGCAAGGAAACACAAGTGTAGAAGCAGAAGCTCTTGTTGTTAGAGGCTGTTCACAGAGTCAGAAGAAAGGATGGAGAGGGAGATATCTGTCAATGTCTAGATTCAGTAAAGATGAATGTGCCTATCGTTGGAAAAAAGGGCACTGGAAAAAAGATTATCCCAAACTTAAAATAAAAACAAACCTGAAAAGGGAAAGGGTGTCTCAGAGTCAAATGTAATTGAGTGTGATGATGCAGATTCAGACCTTTCATTTGCTACTACACTATTAACCGACAATTCTAGCTCATGGTTGCTAGATTTAACTTGTAGTCACCATATGTCCCCCAATCGAGAGTGATTTTTTTTTTTAAAGAACTAAAAGATTGAGTTATCTACATAGCAAATAATTTCCCTCTTAACACATATGAGATCTGTCACGCCCCGAGGAGTCGCTCGACCGATACGGATCGGCCAGTTACCCCCACGCCCGGCGGACAATTCACAAACTCCAGACCAAAACACCAAACTAGCGTACAAAACCAAGGAAGACGTGCATACCGGTATGACTAACAACAAAGTCAAAAGACACAAGGGCCTCCACGGCACACAAAAGTACAACCAAATCGAATAAGAAACACAGCGGAAGAGAATAAAGCAAATACATAGTACCGACACCCAATACAGGAACTATAGATCAAGAAACATCTCGACGCAAGGTGATGGGACTGGCAGCTGGACCCTCCTGGCGATCAACCTGAAATAAAAACAAGGAGCTACGGGGTGAGTTCAAAGAACTCAGCTGATAACTCATATATATGCAAGATAGTCTAAGCTAGCAATAGAGATACAACTATCAAAATATCACAGGTACTATCCATACTAAATAACAGCAAATCCGAGAAGTAGAACAAACATACCAGCGATGCAGGGTCATCAAAACCATGAAGAAGGGTCTCCTGAATGTGCATATAAATCATGTGCAACAACCACATACAGCAATTGTAAAGAAATACGTATGCACATGGTGCAATGACATGGTCACCTCTGTCGCCGGTCAGACATCGTCACCTGTATACGGGAGGAAGCTGAGCGGGAAGCCAACCTCCGGCGTAGAGCTGTGACTCCATCCGTACTCGACCCATCCGGGAAGCCATCCCTACCCCGGGTAATAGAGCGATCGAGTAGACGGTATGCTACCGGCGTAACACCCCTACCCCATGACCTACCCGGGTAGCCTTCTCTACCTCCGGTCATCATCCGTAGAACTGGGGGGATATCTCTATCTGAGTGTTACACCTACCCCATGTAATACGGGGGAGAAAAGTCTCTCTCATCTCCTGGTATTAGGGCAACTCAAGGAGGGACCCCTGCCTGCTACCACGCTCCGATCCACTAACCCATGAGTGCTTGAGCGGAGCAGCACAGGGCATCCTACCCATACTCCGTCAACCACTAACCCATGAGCGGCCGTATGGGAAGGTCAGTATGACTGTCGACCTAGCCTACCCAACAATGGGCCCCTGGTCGATAGTGATGCAAGGTGCACGATGATGCATGACGACAGTCACAACAGCATCTACTATCTAATCCACCTATATCAACATGATATGCAAGGATCACATACAATTATGCACCATATCCTAAATCCTAGAGGGTATCAGTATCACATATCGGGTCTAATATAAATATCATAGTAACGGAAAACAGATACACGCAAATAATACCCTATCGCTAATCCTAGCATATCAAGCATATAAGGCTGTGACTATCTCAGAGATAAGTCAGAGTTACCCGCCTCCAATGTAGTAAATAGTATGCGAAGAGAACCCCCGTCTGAAATAATATCCGTCGCAAGTGGAGTCCAAATAGCCGCGTCAATGACCTGTATCAAAGAATAATAATTATTTAGCTAAAACTACATATAATATATAGCTAAATAACTATTAACATGAACCATGACTAATTAATTAGCCCAATGTTGTACCATGCCCTCACTCAAGTTTAAACACAATTCCCTTAAACAGAAAGCTAATCAAGAACAAAATAAGGGAAACTACACCCAATAGCTAAACTGATCACAGCTCTCAGCAACTCTAACAAGCTCAATCCTATGATCGTAACCAAACCTCCAAGAACCATTACAACTCTTCGGCCAATCTGCTCGAAACAACAGCTCATCCAAATCCAATCAAAAACAGAGGCATCTCACTACAAACGATCCGGAACCACTCAACCCAATACCTGCTCACAATTCGATCAAACAATCCCTCACATCTCACGCTAGAGATGGAAACACCAAGAACACAGATCCATCTATAGTATCAGATCCCGATAATCCAAACACAAACTCTCAGTTATAATTCCAAACACACACCATGATCAGAGAACAACAAATCCAAATAGACCTTAGGTTCAAAGCTCGATCTCAATGTGGAACTCATGGCAAACACAGGATTCAAACCGAAACACAACAATTCCAATTCATCATCAATAGAACAACTATACCGAGATCAAGGAATCAACCATAACCCCTAGCAGAAATTCAACCAGAAATCGATTCCCGACAATATCATCACCCGACATAAAAATAACAAGATCAAGCTCGAAACAGGAAAACCACAAATCCTAATCCAAGATTGATCCATTTCTTGAATCTTACCTGAAAGCACTCCTTGACTCTATGGTCGGCGAGATCCAATACCCCCAGCCCCCTTGTGCTCCTCTGCTCCAATTGCTAAGGAGAAGAATCGCCCGTGCCCTAGATTCCAAGAATCAACCTCAGACCCACTCAAATCGCGATCCACCGAACGATTGAAACTCCGAGATTGAAATCTAGGTTAACAAAAACAACCTACTCACCTCCTCGTGTCTCCGGCGGTGGAGTGACTGTCGCTCGCTCGAGAGGAAGAAGACGAAGGCAAACGAACTCCGGATCTGCGATCTCCTTCTCGAGAAGAAGCTCGGCCTAGCCAGATGGGACTCGTCGAGCGACCGGGGATGGCGTCGTGGCTCATGGTGGCGTCGGGCGGAGACAGCGGCCGAATGAAGAGGAAGAGGAGAAGGCGTCGGGGAAATCATCCACCGGCTAGGGCACGCGAAAGAAATAAAAGGGTGGCTCTTTTACCGAAAACCCCTTCTATTTCTTTCGAAATCTAAATTATGCCCTCCAAATTTGACAATTCGCACAGTAGCCCTCAAGTTTCAAAAATTTTACATTTTAGTCCCTCAAAATTTTCTGTATTTTTACATTCTCCCCCACTAACAAAAATTTGGTCCCCAAATTTGTTATCACATGTGCCAGGTACGGCAAACAGGATAAAATACTGCACGAATCACTCCCACGTACCTCAATCAAACAAGTGGGGATAGCATGCTCGGATAATATCCTCGAGCTTCCAGGTCGTCTCGGCATCCGAAGGGTGCTGCCATCCGACTTTAACTAGTCGAATTACCTTGTTCCACAACTGACGCTCCCCATGCTTTAAGATCCGTGTCACAACCTCCTCGTAGGTCGTATCTGGCTGAAACGAAGTTGGTGCCTCCGACAGAATACGTGCAGGGTCAGCCACGCATCTCCTCAGAATCGAGACGTGGAATACATCATGCACACCGGCCAAAGCAGGGGGAAGTCCTAGTTAGTAAGCTACGGCTCTGATCCTTTCCAGAATTTAGAAAAGTCCAATATACTGGGGAGCTAACTTACCTCTGAGACCAAAACGTTTCACCCCTTTTTGTGGGTGAAACTCGAAGGAAAACCTGATCACCCGCGGCAACCTCTATAGGCCTGCGCCTCCAGTCAACATAGTTTCCCTAGCGATCTTGCGCTGCTAATAATCTCCGTCTGACAGTCCATACTAACTCTGCCTCGTGCTAAACTCTCTGGGGTCTCAGCAGCTAAGTCTCACCGACCTCATCCAAGAGGGTGGGTGTCCTGCACGCCCTACCGCACAACGCCTCAAACAGTGTCAACTGTATCGCCGAATGGAAGCCGTTGTTGTAGGCGAATTCCACCCAAATACAAATGGTCCTCCCAACTGCCCCCAAAGTCCATCACACACGAGCGCAGTAAGTCCTCTAGGACCTAAACGGTACGCTCGGACTGCCATCTGTCAACAGACGAACAACTAAACCGAATCGCAGCTATGCACTCGTAGCTCGTAGGAGACTCCAACCAGATTCCAGAGTAATCTCTAAAATCTAGTAATCTTCCTATCGTATATCTCTACTAAGTGATCCATCGAGTCCATCCTACGGATCGAAGGAAAATACATAGATTTGGTTAATCGTTCAATGATCACCAATATCGACTCGTGTTGCCTCTATTTAACCAACGTACTAGGCTTTCTCTCGTAGGGAATTCTTCAAGAGTAAGACCACTAGTCTCTGACACTCCTTGTGGGTTATGAGCCCACCACGCTACTGCTATGTCAATCGTCATATCCATAGTCCAGACACAAGGCTATCAAAGCCCCTTCCCATGTCGTTCCACCAACAGAAACATCTCGATTCCCTGTACCATCGGGTACGTTTCGAAAATACCGTAAAACTAAGTCAATGTGCCACTGAGAGTAAGTCCTCCAGGACCGGAGGCAATCCCAAATCTGCACAATCTATTACGGAATAAAGTATTCCGTACACACCACGGGGATCCCTCCGTCTGATGCCTTAAGGTTACTTTGCCTCGGACAACCCAAGGATAATAACCTCCAATCGGAGCACACCTAGCCTGATCGATGACAATGTCTAATCATCCCAAGGCATCAACCCGTGCTCATGAATCCAATCATCAATACGTCCAGACACCGTCTACGAATAGTAACGGCTCATCCCAACACCTTAAGGCACCGGACTCATCGAATCCACGTGGTGGTCAGATCATTGATATGCCCACACCATACCACCAAGAACTTGACTGATCAAAAGACCCTCACCTAACCACCAGCTACAACCGAACAACTAATCAACATCACCCCTATCAGGGTTGCTCGACCCTATGGTCTCTAATGCCACATCCATAATCTGATCCTCTAGATCCACCAGAAATTGCGCAGATTGGGTTAATCGATCAACGATCACCCAATTTACATCAAGCCCTCTCCGAATCCTAAGCAAATCCACGGCTAGGTCCTTAATACCCGCTCCCATCTCCAACCAAAAATTGGAATCATCTAGAATGACCCAGCGGATCATCTAAGGTTCAATCTTCATCTACTGTCCTACCAGATATCTACCTACGTCATTCGTGATGTTCTTCTCCCTATCTGTCCACCAACCGGAACGCCTCAACTTCTCGTACCCCTGGATCTAACCTGCAAAACACACAAAGCAGACATCGGTGAGCCTCACTGGCCTCCTTGGAGACAATCAATGAAGCTCCTCCGAA
This sequence comes from Boesenbergia rotunda, assembly GCA_024364735.1. Lineage (NCBI taxonomy): Eukaryota > Viridiplantae > Streptophyta > Magnoliopsida > Zingiberales > Zingiberaceae > Boesenbergia > Boesenbergia rotunda. The sequence continues at coordinate 318,614 of JAGFNQ010001701.1, forward strand.
AATAAGTCAGAAAATTTTCAAACCATAGAAAACAATAAAACACTCCTACGGACATGCGTCCGATGATTCTCGGACTTCGAGAACATCCGAGAGCTAAGGCCTATCACTATCATCAGTGCGACCCAGTGACAATAGGGAACCCTAACGCCCCCGTACTAGAACCTCTAGCCTGAGACGAGGAGGTAACTGGAATCTCGTCGTCTCTGGTGCCACTGAGTCACCACATGGACTGGTTTGAAGATCAGAACGTAATCACCCTTACTTGACAACCCTCGGTCTGCCCTCGAAGACCATCCTTGATAACCTCTACCAAGTACGGTCAAATCTCACGGTGTTACGCTACTAACCCTAAATCCACCGCCTCCTATCGGCTCCCATATCCCGATGCATCATCGAGAGTATCTAATACATACCACCTATCTATGAGTCTTGATACCTCATAAACCGGAATAGCGTCGGACGAGTCGACTAACTGTCGTCTCGCACCCTATATACTCCAACTCCGCCCCAACCGGAGATAGAGCCACTATGTCTCTTAGGAGTATCTCAAATAATCACAAAGTGATCATTCATTCCCGAATATCGTCCTTGGTGTCTTCCACCCAAAGGTGGTCCAAACTCGCAAGTGATTCGCATCGGCGCAAATCATGACTCCGAAGGTACTCTCTCTTGGTTATCCGAACCAAGTACGAGCATCAACTCGTGAGGGTCAAGCAACTAGCTTTACACTCCTTCGTACGAGTACAAATCTTTTATACGATTGTACTTCTTAGGTTATCAACCCAGTGTAACGAATCCAAGGTCAAAAGTCTCACGGAATAGGATATACCTATCCTCTATCAACTAGGATGATAAACAGCGGATATCATCTCTGCCGCATCACAGCAGGTCATGTCCTCCAGACATGTCTTCTAGGATATCTATCCTTAAACGAAACTCCATAAGCTACAATGGATCGACCCTATACTGATAGAGTCAACTACGATCTACAACCACCAATAGGTTGTCGTCTGATTCGATCCTAAGCCTCCAACTCGTCGGTCGGAGCTATTGGAGAATCAACATTCTCCGCTTTACGATCGAAACCACAACGTATCCACCGATCACCTTCGTAGTCAACATCGACTATGATCGTGATTGGAATAGCTTGACTGCATGTCCATCAAGCTAACCCCAAGTCGATGGATATCCACTAAATCGGTATCGAAATAGATGTCCAATCCCTCTCCATCGAGAAATATCCAACCAACCTCAAGCAAGGTCGTGTACTCACTCGTACCTCTGGGCCCCCTAACCCGGCACGAGTAAACCAGACGTCTGAAACTCCCTGATATAAGACAAATCATCACTATATCGGTAAGCAGTCTCAACATCACACAGTTAATAACAGCTGGTACTAGTATGGTAAAGGAGTTCCATAGCTGCAACTTCTTAACCTCCGATAGGTTGTTGACATGTTCGACCCTCGTCCTCCGACCATAAATCGATGCTACTCGAGAATCAACATTCTCTGTATCCAAGACGAGTCAGCAACATATCAACTAGTCACCTACGATCGACCTCGGCCAAGGTCACAACTAAAGCGGATTGACTAAATGTCGTCCAACAAAATTTATCTATGCATACCTACCGGTCAGATATATAAGCTGGTAGACAATCCTATAAACATAGAAAAATGTCTAACCATACAATAACTAATGAATACCAAAGGGTAAATGCGTCCAGACAAATACCTCGTGTCGCCCGGAGTAGCCCATCGCCGCCATGTCCCAATCACGTCCAACGAGAGAACGACTCCGACATAAAATCCGAAACACCCACTAGACCACAAGGTATCTCGCAACCTGGGCTCTGATACCAAATAAATTGTCACGCCCCGAGGAGTCGCTCGACCGATACGGATCAGCCAGTTACCCCCACGCCCGGCGGACAATTCACAAACTCCAGACCAAAACACCAAACTAGCGTACAAAACCAAGGAAGACGTGCATACTGGTATGACTAACAACAAAGTCAAAAGACACAAGGGCCTCCACGGCACACAAAAGTACAACCAAATCGAATAAGAAACACAGCGGAAGAGAATAAAGCAAATACATAGTACCGACACCCAATACAGGAACTATAGATCAAGAAACATCTCGACGCAAGGTGATGGGACTGGCAGCTGGACCCTCCTGGCGATCAACCTGAAATAAAAACAAGGAGCTACGGGGTGAGTTCAAAGAACTCAGCTGATAACTCATATATATGCAAGATAGTCTAAGCTAGCAATAGAGATACAACTATCAAAATATCACAGGTACTATCCATACTAAATAACAGCAAATCCGAGAAGTAGAACAAACATACCAGCGATGCAGGGTCATCAAAACCATGAAGAAGGGTCTCCTGAATGTGCATATAAATCATGTGCAACAACCACATACAGCAATTGTAAAGAAATACGTATGCACATGGTGCAATGACATGGTCACCTCTGTCGCCGGTCAGACATCGTCACCTGTATACGGGAGGAAGCTGAGCGGGAAGCCAACCTCCGGCGTAGAGCTGTGACTCCATCCGTACTCGACCCATCCGGGAAGCCATCCCTACCCCGGGTAATAGAGCGATCGAGTAGACGGTATGCTACCGGCGTAACACCCCTACCCCATGACCTACCCGGGTAGCCTTCTCTACCTCCGGTCATCATCCGTAGAACTGGGGGATATCTCTATCTGAGTGTTACACCTACCCCATGTAATACGGGGGAGAAAAGTCTCTCTCATCTCCTGGTATTAGGGCAACTCAAGGAGGGACCCCTGCCTGCTACCACGCTCCGATCCACTAACCCATGAGTGCTTGAGCGGAGCAGCACAGGGCATCCTACCCATACTCCGTCAACCACTAACCCATGAGCGGCCGTATGGGAAGGTCAGTATGACTGTCGACCTAGCCTACCCAACAATGGGCCCCTGGTCGATAGTGATGCAAGGTGCACGATGATGCATGACGACAGTCACAACAGCATCTACTATCTAATCCACCTATATCAACATGATATGCAAGGATCACATACAATTATGCACCATATCCTAAATCCTAGAGGGTATCAGTATCACATATCGGGTCTAATATAAATATCATAGTAACGGAAAACAGATACACGCAAATAATACCCTATCGCTAATCCTAGCATATCAAGCATATAAGGCTGTGACTATCTCAGAGATAAGTCAGAGTTACCCGCCTCCAATGTAGTAAATAGTATGCGAAGAGAACCCCCGTCTGAAATAATATCCGTCGCAAGTGGAGTCCAAATAGCCGCGTCAATGACCTGTATCAAAGAATAATAATTATTTAGCTAAAACTACATATAATATATAGCTAAATAACTATTAACATGAACCATGACTAATTAATTAGCCCAATGTTGTACCATGCCCTCACTCAAGTTTAAACACAATTCCCTTAAACAGAAAGCTAATCAAGAACAAAATAAGGGAAACTACACCCAATAGCTAAACTGATCACAGCTCTCAGCAACTCTAACAAGCTCAATCCTATGATCGTAACCAAACCTCCAAGAACCATTACAACTCTTCGGCCAATCTGCTCGAAACAACAGCTCATCCAAATCCAATCAAAAACAGAGGCATCTCACTACAAACGATCCGGAACCACTCAACCCAATACCTGCTCACAATTCGATCAAACAATCCCTCACATCTCACGCTAGAGATGGAAACACCAAGAACACAGATCCATCTATAGTATCAGATCCCGATAATCCAAACACAAACTCTCAGTTATAATTCCAAACACACACCATGATCAGAGAACAACAAATCCAAATAGACCTTAGGTTCAAAGCTCGATCTCAATGTGGAACTCATGGCAAACACAGGATTCAAACCGAAACACAACAATTCCAATTCATCATCAATAGAACAACTATACCGAGATCAAGGAATCAACCATAACCCCTAGCAGAAATTCAACCAGAAATCGAATCCCGACAATATCATCACCCGACATAAAAATAACAAGATCAAGCTCGAAACAGGAAAACCACAAATCCTAATCCAAGATTGATCCATTTCTTGAATCTTACCTGAAAGCACTCCTTGACTCTATGGTCGGCGAGATCCAATACCCCCAGCCCCCTTGTGCTCCTCTGCTCCAATTGCTAAGGAGAAGAATCGCCCGTGCCCTAGATTCCAAGAATCAACCTCAGACCCACTCAAATCGCGATCCACCGAACGATTGAAACTCCGAGATTGAAATCTAGGTTAACAAAAACAACCTACTCACCTCCTCGTGTCTCCGGCGGTGGAGTGACTGTCGCTCGCTCGAGAGGAAGAAGACGAAGGCAAACGAACTCCGGATCTGCGATCTCCTTCTCGAGAAGAAGCTCGGCCTAGCCAGATGGGACTCGTCGAGCGACCGGGGATGGCGTCGTGGCTCATGGTGGCGTCGGGCGGAGACAGCGGCCGAATGAAGAGGAAGAGGAGAAGGCGTCGGGGAAATCATCCACCGGCTAGGGCACGCGAAAGAAATAAAAGGGTGGCTCTTTTACCGAAAACCCCTTCTATTTCTTTCGAAATCCAAATTATGCCCTCCAAATTTGACAATTCGCACAGTAGCCCTCAAGTTTCAAAAATTTTACATTTTAGTCCCTCAAAATTTTCTGTATTTTTACAAGATCGGTTCAATTTGCTCGAGGAACCAAGATGGATCAGTCAAAACCTTAACAGGTGTTCATCACTTGCCGAATTGATGAGAATCTTATCTCTATAGGAACCTTGGAGTCAAAAGATTTTGAAGTGAGGGGAAAAGATGGGATAATGAGGATCATATCTGGTGCACTTGTGATAATGAAGGAATCTGGAAAAGAAATAATGTGTATTATTTTTTGGGTAGTACGATTGTTGGGATAGCCGCTGTAACAGCTTCCACGGATGAACAATTGCTAGATGCAACCAGGTTATGACATATGCACTTAGGGCATGCTGGAGAAACATCCTTGAAATTGCTGATAGATCAAGGCTTATTGAAAGAGAACATCGGAATTTAATGAGGTTTGACCAATTAGGCCTAAATCCTCAACACTACCAAACTAATATTTCGCTTTAGGAAATATTACAAAAGGAGAGAGAGATTTAATTGCCTGAACATAGGAGAAGGTAATTCTAATATCAAAACACAAAAGGGATAGGAGTCTTTTATAGCGCCTTAAGACTCCTTATTTTCTAAATTTCTCATCCTGGATTATTTAATTTTATCAAACAAAAAATAGTGGACCAAATAAATATTGGGCCCAAAAATAACAAATCTCCACCTTGGTAAAATTCCATACAATTTTCTCACAAAACCAATCTTATGTAGTGTCGCAAATTTCAACTGTCAATTTTCAATAATATTGATCAAGTCTAAACAATATTTAAACTTGACCGCGGTTACCATTTTTGTCATCATTTTCAACTGTTCGCATTTTTGGGATTATGAATCCATCTTCTAGAATCTCACGTATAAAACGATATCGAACATTAATGTGCTTCGTCCTTGTATGATAAACCTAGTTTTTTGCTAAATGAATAAACTATCACAATGCACTTTGATGTGCTTCTGCTATATTCCCAGTTCACCAAGCAACCCTTGAAGCCAAATTGCCTCCTTCATAGCCTCTGTAAGTGACATATACTTTGCCTTTATTGTAGACAAAGCAACTATTGATTGTAAGGTGGACTTCCAACTGATCGGTGCCTTTGCAAAAGAAAGCACATAACCAGTAAGTTGATCAACATTTGTCTAAATAACCTGTATAGCCAGAATCATAATGTCCAACTATATACTGACCATCTTGCTCTTAGCGTAAACCCTAAGAGTCAATCATGAGTTCATTGACTTAGCTCATAAAGTATTATATTTATAAATAAAAGGTAATGCTTTGGTTATTATATTTACTTCATGCTTGTGCTAGTTGAATAAATATAATAATGCCCTAGAATAGTAGGTTCTAATATACAACACATCAATTGGTTGAATTGATTATGAAAGATTGTCAAGAACACTACTCTTAAATATTCCTAGTCAAACATTAATAAACAAGAAAAATATTAATGCGTTGAGACTAGTATGTAGGTCAATTGATGATTTGATCTCATAAGTTATGAATATGAGATATCAAGTTGACACATGGATATATATTAGAGAATATGTACTGAATTGACCTGCCATGAGAAAGTTTCATGGATTGTTATATGAGTGTTACAAATTTTCTCATAGTGACTATTGGTGTAAATAGTCTTTAGACGTGAAGTCACTACGGTTCCCTACATAAGGAGTTTTGTACTTTGGTATCAGCAAACATCACTTGTAATAGGGGGGTCATAAAGTCGATCACTGGGTATACAACAAATTATGCGGAGGAATGTGAGTGATGTAGATGAGATCTATCTCTTTCATATAATGGGAGTCATATCCGTGGGCCCCTTAATCAAGCAGGACTACAACAATGCATGACTATGTTTAAATGAGTCAATATGAGATATTGAGCTCATTTGGTTGAGTGAGTCTACTTGGAGATCAAGAAACACAAAGATTGATAAGAGGATGATACAGTCTATGCCTCATTGATTAATCTAGATATTCACGATAGAAGGACCAAGCCATACAAGATAATAGTTACGGAAAGGTTAGGTCGGATCTTGACATTCTCGTCACTTGGGTAGCAATGATGCATTGCTAGATGCATTCATTGCTCATGTATCTAAAATGGTTTTAGGTATATTGCCAACGTTATGAGAGCATATTGGGTCACACAGAAAGAACATGTTATTTCGGAGATGAGTTTATTTTAATTTGACTGAAATGTGATGAAGTCTAATCCGAAATTGAATTAATTGAGTTAGACTCAAATGAATCCAATTGGACTATGGAATTGAGTCTGATCCTGCCTTATATTTGGCACCATACGGGCAGCCAACGTGGCAAACGACCTGGCCAGCTTCAAGGTCCACGTCATTGTACGGGTAGCCAACTCGGCAAACATCCTGGCCGGGCCCAGGGGCTTCGCCGGCCGGTCGGACTCAAGGCGGCCGGTTAGAATAAATATAGCGGTTCATCCGGCCGGTCAAACCCGGCCGACCACATTAAGGCTTACACGCTTCGCCTATCCGGGTATTTCCGCCCGGCCACATTAAGGCTTACACGCCTCGTCCATCCGAGTGCATTCGCTCGGCAGTCCTTTATGCCCATGCTTGATATCCATCCGGGCGTGCCGTCCGGGTGTCCACTCGGGCACTCTCTCGGAATCACCCTGGGATAAAGACAAAATACACCTGCACCAGCTGCAGGTAACAGGCCGTCACCACTCGTACGAACTGACACTCTCTGACAGGCGCCGCCTGTCAGAGACTTACAGAAACCTGTCTTTGTCCTCACATAAGACAAATAGTATACGACAAAGAAGGTTGGTTACAATCGACATAACCATACCATATCTTCTGACCCTGTCAGAGAATCCTGATACAGGCCATACTCAAATCGACATAATCATACCATATCTTCTGACCCTGTCAGAGAATCCTGACACAGGCCATACTTGGTCCTTTTCCCCGGCTATATAAGCCACTCCCCTCCTCATTATCAGGTATGCGCGCACGACGCCCCTCGTCTACATACTGCATCATTTTTCCTGTTCATCGGAGTACTGACTTGACCGTCGGAGTGCCTTGCCGGGACGTCTCCCGGCTAGGTTGCTAACGGTCATCTTCCTCAGCAGGTCCACCTCCAGCCAGCCAGCCGGTCATCAGGCGACATCCGCTTCCGTTCCGTCGGAGGATACCCCCTACGGCGTTGTCATTCTGCGCGAGGACATCCCGTCGGCATCCACGTCACTCATCGCTACACCGTCATCCGGTTGCGGCTCCACTACGCTCGGCGACAGGATCAGAGTCTAAATCCGAATTAGACTCATTTGAATTAGATTCAACCACATAAGAAGGGTTATTGTTCATTAAAAGGGTTTAATGAAGCATTATTAAAAAAATGATTAACGAGGTTTTTCCAACCTCGGGCGATTGGCCCGACCCCACAGAAGTTTTTCATCGGCGCTAGGGTAAATCGGGAAGTGCTCGTTGCGGGCGGTCCAAAAGCCCAGCGTCCTAAGGTTCACGCCCCATTTAGAGGAAAAATTCCTGCAAAATACGCCGTAGTTGGTGATCGAACCGCGAATGCCTGATATGGCAACTGGTCCCCTTCCGCTGCACCATAGCCCCGGGGGCTTAATGAAGTATTATTAAGGAGAAAGACCGAGAGGTAAAATCTTTCGTATTCATTGGATGATTACAAAAGGTTAAGAGTATTCATTGAGATTAATGGACATTAATTCAAGGAGACCAAGAGGCAAGGAGACCAAGAGACAAAGACCTTTGGTATTCATTAGGATGAGTATAAAAAGATCACTTTGTGAATGATCTAATTGTTGCTTCCTTCTTCCCTCTCTTGACTGAAAGTTAGCCTCTCCCTCTTCTTTCTCCTTTGGCTGAACCATCCTAAGTTGCTAACACAACTAAGGTGATTCTTCTCCGAGACCGAGTTCGTGCGACGAACGGAACGTGTTCGTGTGGATACTACTGGAGGCGCGACCATTCTGATCGTGCTGAAATCTGCAGAACCAAAGTTACTATCGGGATTGTACCACACACGCAACAAAGGTAATAACTCTATCAAATGATGTATGTTTACTTTCGCATGAACCTTGGAAGAGATTAATTTTTTCACTGTGTATTTTGATTGTTTTTCGCATAAGATCCCTACACTTGCTTGTCCTGCTGAAATACAAAACCAACATCTACAGTGTTCAAAATACATCGTAGAATCCATTTCATACATATACATGCTTTTCTAGGATCATGCATATACCTGCTCACACCCCCAATAGCTTGCGAAATATGGGGCCTCATACACACCATACTTCAAACTACCAACAACATTTGCATGTAGTACTTGGACTTGTATTCTCGTTCTGCATCATTGTTTGGTGACATGGATGCACTAAACTTGAATTGAGAAGCAAGTCGGGTATTAATTGGTTTTGATTTCTCATTCATGCCAAAACATTTTAGTATTTTCCTCAAATATTCTTTCTAAGATAAACAAAGCCTCCTTAATTTCCTTTCTCTTGATATTTTCATGTCGAGAATCCTTTTTCTTCACCAAAATCCTTCATCTCAAACTCTGTTTAATTGATTCTTTAATTTCTCTATTTCTGTCTTACACTTGGCATCTATTAGCATATCAACATAAAAAAAAGGATATATATTGGATCTGTCTTGTAGCTTGCGCAAATACACAACGATCATATTTGGTTTTTGTGTATTTTAACCCTATCATAAACTTATCAAATGGCTTGTGCTATTGCCTTGTTGCTTCCATTCATACAATGATTTTTCTAATTTGCATGTCATCTTTTCCTCTGCCACGACTTTGAATCCATCTGGCTAAGTCATATAAATTTCGTCATCCAAGTCTTCATGTAAAAAAGCAATTTTTACACCCATCTGAACTTAGTTCCAAATTCAACTGTGCTACCAAAGCCAACAAATTTTTGACGGATGAATGCTTTACAACCGGAGAAAATACTTCATTATAATCAACTCCCTCCATCTGAGCATAACCTTTAGCCACCAATCTTGCTTTGAAGCAAACGTTATCCTTGTCAAGAAATCCAACTTTCTTTGCATATACTCATTTGTAACCAATTGCTGTCTTTTCCTTTGGAAGACTTGCTAGTATCCATGTCGGATTCTTATGAAGGGATCGCATTTCTTCATCCATGACGTTCCTCCATTTTTCTATTCTGAACTTTGGACTGCTTCATTACAAGTAGCAGGAACGTCATCAATTGGAATTGCAGAGTAGGTTGTCTTTGGTCATTTTCCCCTTAGTGCAATTGATTCATGTTGTTATGGAAGTTCTTGAGTTTGAACCTCTTTTTCATTTGGTTGTAATGGTTCTTGGATTTGAACCTCTTCAGAGTCATCATCATTTACTTATTTATTGGCTGGGACAATTCTGTTGCCATCAAACTCCACCTGTTTAGTAGTACCATCTGACTACAATATTTGTTTAGAAGTTACCTTCCTCAACATGGGTAAATTCATCAAAAGTGGCATACAAGTTGAAAATTATCTTCTTTGTTTCTAGACACCAAAGAAGATGGCCTTTAAAATCTGAGGTGATTCCTATGATGATTGACTTCTTTGCTCTTGGATCCAGCTTTGACTCCCAAACCTGATAGGATACGGTGGAACTAAACACATAATAAATCATAATCTGTAGCAGATTCTACGGACCATTTCTCCAATAGTGTTTTACCATTAATAGCAATTGATGGTAAACGATTAACAAGGTGACAAGCATACACCAAAGTCTTAACCGCTCTCGGGGCTATGGTGCAGTGGTAAAGTACCTAGTTGTTAACTCAGATATCCGCGGTTCGATCCCTAGTTACGGTGCATTTTACAGGAATTTTTCCTCCAAATGGGGCGCGAATCCTGGGACGCTGGGCTTCTAGATTGCCACCGCGAGCGCTTCCCGATTTACCCTGGTGATCGGTGGGAAACTTTCGTGGGGCCAGACCGGTCACCCCAGATTCAATTTGTCTGCTGCCTGGTTCATCATTTTTTTTTTACCAAAGTCTTAACCCAAAATTCTTTGTATAACATACACTGGACCTTCTCCAGCAAATTCCTGTTCATATGTTCTGATATTCCATTTTATTGTGGTGTAGTTTTGACGATGAAGTGTCTAACAATACCTTCATTTTCACAAACTTTTAAATTCCGGTGTTCTCTTTCATGGCGTACCAGTTTGTCGCCTGTTCACCTTTGTAAGCTAACGCATTATGAATGGGGAATCCAGTTTGTCGACTCAAAGAAGGGAGTCCTGCTCAATGTTGTAGGCAGCGTGCCTTTTGTTTATCGAGAAGACTGTAAAGAAAGGAATCAGCTAATTTGTGAGTCGTATTAGTAGTTCTGTTGCTTAAGCTTCAAATCGGATCTGAAAATGCTGGAATCCATTCCAAATTGAAATGAATGCAGATACATTTTCTAGCAAATCTAGAATATGCTCTACTATCGTAACCATATTGATAATTGAGATTTGGATGGAAATTTAAAAGGACGCCGACGACGGCGACGGCATCCACCGTCGTCTCCCTGGTTCCTAATTTTGATGCAGCCACCACGTGCGGGAGGTCGAACACGACGCACTTCATCTGCGTGAAGGCTGCGGCGATCGCCACGGCCAAGTCGCCGCTCCCTCCGATGTCCACCAGGGAACGGAGACCGTGGAAGAGGTGGTGGCCGCGGTCGCCAACGAGTGCTTTGGCCACGGCCCCGGCGTCCGCGGCCATCCCCTCGTTGAACAAGCGGTTGAGCTCGGTGTTCTCGGCGGCGAGCTCGAAAATAGACTTGCCGTGGAACTCCGCGAATTGGGAGGGCGCGGCGGCGGCGGAGCTGGTGGCGGTGAGCCACTGACTGAGAGAGTGAATGGGAGACAATATCATCGGGTGGAGCGCGAAGAGCACCGTCGGGGACAAGCACTTTGTTTTCTGCTTCACGAGCAGAGTGGCGGAGGCGGGAATGAGGGCGTTCGCTTCTTCTTCTTCTTCCTCGGCGGATGCGGTGAAGATCCCGGTGTGCACGAGGAGGCTCATGACACGGCCGAGGACGCGGCAGTTCTGGAGGGCGGAACAGATAGCTGGGAGGCGATAACAGAGAGGGTCATAGGGCGGGCTGTGCTGTGGGCGTGGAGGACGTCGGCGACTCCGAGTTCGACGGCGCACTTGAGCGTCATGGATTTAGCGTGGTTGAACAAGATATTCCAGACGCGGGTGTGGGCTCGCCACAGGTCATCATCTGTCGACGAGGTACTACTACTCATCCTCACACCCACAATCCGGCCTCCGCTCACATATATAAAATCTCTAGGATTAATGGAGGCAGCATATTTGAATGGTAAAAAAAAAACTTGTACCTAAATGTGTGGTTAAATCTATTATTTATTACATAATGTCAGTTATCAATTTTATTCTTCTTTAAAATTAATACAAACTTTTAAAACCTCTATATTTTTTTATCGAATTATATTTTACCCTTCCAACCCTCTTATTTTCTATCGAGTTGTATTGTACTTTATATTTTCTATGAAAATAGCATTTTATCCCTATATTTAAAAAATAATATTTAATATTTTTTAACCAAAAGTAAGATGTAAGAAAACTTATAAAACATAATTATGTCATTGTTTTTTTTTTATTTTTAGATAGTTCTTGAGAGAAAAAATATATTGAATTAATCATTATATTTTTTTTGAAAACTCACAAAATTTATATATATATATATATATATATATATATATATATATATATATATATATATATATATACTAGCATAAATAATAGAAAAATAACAACTCGAAAGGAATAATTAGCAAAAAAACTCATTCCACCATCCTCACTAAACTAAGAATGAGATAAGATTCTAAATTGATAAACCAAAATCAAATAAAGATGGAACAAAGTTCATTATGAAAAACCTCCTCTTTATCATCAAATGTGACATACAATGAAATAGGAGTGAAGTATTGGTGTGACAAAATTACACTAATACGCACATCAAAGACATTATAAAATTTAAGAAAGAAGTTCACATAAATCTAAAATCACTAACATCAAATAGATGCTAACTATTATTTACATGTAGAAAAATAATGAATATGAGTTCTTCCGATGCATGTAAAAAATGATAGATGTAGGTTCTTGTGCTTCGTATTTTATTTCATCCATCTACCAGAAGAACCCACATCTATCATTTTCCTATATACAAATAATAGTTGATATCTATTAAATATTAGTGGTTTTGGATTTATGTGGTATATTAAGATATTTAAGAGCTAATCTTGTAGTCACAACAACCTATAAACTTCATTCCTGGATTTTGTAATGTCTTAATGTGCGTATTAGCACAATTTTATCACACTAACACTTTATTTCTACTTCATTATATGCCACATTTGATGATGAGGAGAAGATTTTTATTGATGAACTTTGTTCTATCTTCATTTGATTTTGGTTCATCAATTTAGAATTTTAATTTTTTTGTTTGTTTGTTGAGAGTGGTGGAATTAGTTTTTGGATAACTATCTTTTCAGAGTTATTGTATTTCTATTGTTTATGTTAATGCATATATAAATTTTGTGAGAGTTTTTACCAAAAAATATAACGATCAATTCAATATTTTTTTCCCTCTTGAAGTCTATCAAAATTGATAAAAAAATAATAAAGGTATAATTATCTTTCATAAGTTTTTTCACATCTGACTTTTAATCAAAATAGGTTAAATATTATTTTGTAAATACAGAGATAAAATGTTACTTGATAGAAATATAGAGGGTAAAATATAATTCAATAGAAAATAAGAGGGTTAAATGTTATTTTTTAAATATAATTCGATAGAAAATACCGAAGAGGTTAAAGTTATTTAAAAAAAATGAATACTTGAAATCTTAATTTTGAATGCTAATTAATTAATGTTCCTAGTTATAATGCTCTGAGAGAAGGCACAATAAATATAAAAAACTTATCTCCACCTATATAATTAGAGTGAAAGAGTCTTGACTCTTTATCATGTTTTTGTTCCTAATGGATTGTCAGATTGATGGATCCAACTTGTCCTGGGAGATCACTGCAAGCCATGTGGAGAGGCACGACATTATTTGAGGCCAAAAGTGTGGAGCACATTAATGGATCGATTTTATTTTTTATTATTTTTTAGTCCCCATTTGCGAATTAGGATTTAATTTTCACAAACATCGTATTTATTATGATTGAAGTATTGATAGTTTCATGGGATGGGATGATTGAACTATTGATAGTCAGAATGGACTGATACTTAACTCATTAAATATTGAGATTTAATGATGAAATTTTGATAAAATTAGGTGGTTGATCTCTCTTCTCTTATATATTAGTCGTCCATATTAGTAATTTTCATAATTTATTTCATTTGTGTTGAGACAAATTGATGAGGATGTTGAGAGCGAATAAATTATTTTTTTATCACCATGATTAAACTATTGATGAAATTAAAATATCATATTAAAAATTATTATACTTTCTAAATTGATCTGATAGATAAAATAAGGATCGGACCATCTACCTACCTCGAAATTAATCAGGCATAAGATTTTGATTCCGTGTATAAAAAAATATTATCAAAATATCACAATTAACTTTATATATATATTTTTGTTAACATTATCACTCATATACTGGCCTAATTAATTAGTTCCCAAATTATTTTAAAAGTGGGAGGTTAAGTTAAAGACTTTTTAATAATACTTATGAAAAGATAAGGAGAATAAAATGGCAATGATAAAATTATAAGAATATTTTAAAAAAAAAGAAGTTAAAATGTTGAGTCTATAAAATAAGTTTGTCCAAATGCTTTTGTTTGTTCTGGTAAAATATTTTTAATTTTTTTTTATAGTTTAGGATGAGCGAGGCTTTTTGGAAAAATAATTTAGTTTTAAAAATATTGAGAATTTTCAATCATTTATAATAAATGTCATTTTTATTAATAAATATTTTATTCGCTTAGCTCCCCTAAGTGATTAACCCAAGACCATGTATCTTTATTAATCTAGATGTTTTCATATTGATAATTATTATATAAGTATTGTCATCTTATGGTCTGATAGTTAAAATTTGACAAAGTCAGTGTCTCTTCCCTTCTCACGCGTTAGCCACAACATCCGGGTTAATAGTTTTCGTGATTTACCTATTCCGTGTTAGTTCTGGAATGGGTTGAGAGGGTGCTGAGGGCGAGCGAATCACCTTTGCCAAAATGCGATTAACTCAACTCCAGCGCCCACCAATCCGTGCCAGAGTCATCATAGAGGAAATAAATCGTAGGGCTACTAGTCCGGATGCTATGACTAATACATGAGGAGGATGGACACACTAACTTTGTCAGGTTTTTGTTAGTATGAGACCTAAAGTAAATGATGTGATTATTGACTATGGACTTTTATATCATATTATATTATTAATAAAAATAAAATTTGAATATTATACTTAACTTGAAGATGACAATACTCACATATTAATCATCAGTCTTTGCCATGGCGACATATGTTTGGTCTTGAATCTAGTTGAAATATAGTTTTGTCTGACTCGTTTGATTTGCCTAGTTAAATCGATAAGGTTGAACTACGTACTAGGCTTGTTCCAACTAATAATCAGCCCAATTGATCAACCTTGGCTTACAAATTTACTCGACTCAATTGGTTGCTTTGCTAACATAAACCAATTAGAACCGTCAACTTCGAAGTGCATGACCTAATTGGATTATATTGCTTACAACCAATTAAATGTAGTAACTAGCTCTCACAAACCAAGTTGCTTGGCTTGCTAAACTAGATTGCATCACCTAGTTATTCGATTTTGATCGATCTTCTTAGGTTAAACAAACTGATAGAACCGACTAACTTAGCCTAATCAACTAGCTTGATCGTAGCTCGGCTCACTTGTATCGTTCCTTGGATTGCATAGCTTGTCTAAATCGTTTGGATCATTTGGGCCATCATATACGTAAAATGACAATGTTAAACAAGATCTAATAACAAAATTTGACCTAATACGAAAAATAATTAGAATAAAAAAATGACATGACATAGCTTGAATATATAAATGGGTTGATAAAAAATTACTAATTTATGAAAATAACTTATTATTAATTGTATATTATATAACTTGGAGGCCACCTCATCGGACTAGGCCATGTAGGTGGCTGTTATTGTATGTTATATAGCTTGATTTCTGTTTTTTAAATATTTATTTTAGAAATATATGTAAGTATTTTAATATTTCTTTTATATACTTTTGTTAATATTTAATGACACAGAGATTAATAGAATTGAATAATAAATAAAATAAAATTATCACTATTAACTAGACCGCTTAACCACTCAATTTGTCTATACCATCTACATCCCACTTATGAAATGATTTTGACAAAATATGATGAAAATAATCTGACTGCTTGACAAACCAACTGACTAGATCAACCAACAAACTCAATATTCCACCTAATTTGATCAAACTATCCAACTTCTCAAATTGCCTAATTTGACTAGAATACATGGACGGATAGTTAGCGCATGAAATATTGATATTTTAAGATTTGAGGGTCAAAAAATTTAATAAAAGTAGTGTGTTCGTCCTCTTCACGCCTTAGCTACCGCATTCGGGTTAATAGCTCCTGTAATTTATCTCTTTTTCGTGTTGAATCTGAGACAAATTGGCAGGAATGTTGAGACGAGCAAATCTCTTTTACTATCTAATTCAACCCAAATATATTATGATGGGGATAAGCATCCCGGAGTTGACACATGGCACGAGGAAGCTACATGGCAGGGCCCGCCAAGCCAGAGCTCCGAGGTCAGACCGAGACTATATCGGGAGAGTGGATCCGAGTCCCGAGGTAAAACCGGCCATCGAGCTCCCGAGACCACCTTGGGAGGACAGATCAAAGCCCCCGAGGTCAGACCAAGGGTCGGGCTCCCAAGATCATCTTGGTTAAACAAATGAAGGCCCTGAGATCAACTCGAGAGACGATACTCCGAGACTGACTCGGGAGGATGGAGCTCAAAGATTAAAATAGGAGTTAGAAGGTCCGACGTCGAGTAGTCGTTCGTCTTTCGAGAATAGGAAAGTCATCGGATGATTATTGTCCACAACGTACGACAATTAAGACTTTAATAATCGCAGTGGCCGTTACCAAAAGATAGGATGTCTATCAAGTAACCGATGATTAAGAGACGTAGAGGAGAAAGTGGGAACATGTGTAACCGAAACCTCAAGTATATAAGATGTCTTAGCATCCAAGTAAAGGGGGTAAGCTTTTTGTACTTAGAGCAAATTCTAATTGCTCGTTGTCCTCCAAAAAGAGATAAGACTTCTGACTGAGCGTCGGAGTGGGCTGTGTTAATATTGCAGGGTGTAATCATTTTCTCCTCGTCATCGTCCTCGTGAACTGTGCTTTGATGATTCATCATTCGTGTCGTTCCCTTCTGGAACCTTATATATATATATATATATATATATATATATATAGAGTTTTGCTATCCTGCGGACCGCGTGGTGCGGTCGTGCGGACCACAGCGCCAGACGGATCAGGCAACTGCCTGATTGGTCACGCAGGGCGCTGCGCCGATGGTGGCCGATCGTCGATCGGACACCATCGGCGGTCTTCGGCCGCCACCCTCAAACAAAACTATAACTCTAGGGGGTGCGGTGAACCCTATGGGTAGCGGTGAACCCGTCAGCATTGGGTAACGGCTGATCGGTCACGAAGACCGATCAAGCTGCCTGATCGGTCAGGGATGTCCCTGACTGATCAGGCAACTGCCTGATGGGTCAGGGACATCCCTGATCGATCAGGCAGGTGCCACGTAGACGGTGCGGTCCGCAGGAGAGCAAAATCATATATATATATATATATATATATATATATATATATATATATATATATATATATATATATATATATTAGGAGAATTAGGTCTCTCAATTTTGCTTAAGAATTTAGCAGTAGAGCAGCCTAACTAACTTGTTGCTTAGGAATTAGGCACTCTGATACCTTAAATTATTGAAATTCAACTTCACACCCTCTCAGTGGGGTTCAATCACGGTCACTGATTTCACAGTAAACTGATGATCATACCATTCACTGAGACTCTTTTGACCTTTTCGGCCTTTTCCCCCTTTTGCCTTTTCACTTTTTCAGTCGATCAAAAAGCGATTTCCTTGATACAAATCAGTCTTTTTCAATCCTTCTCGCTGTTTTCTTTTCTCCGTGGAGCTGATAATTGTCCGGCGCTACCTGCTGCTTATCCGCATTCTCTCCTTGGAGCTGATAATTCAACGCTCACTCGCATACCGCTCTCTCCCTTTCTCTCGCGGACGACAGAATTTTCACAAGTTCTTGTTCCCGATTTGTTTTTTTTTAATTTAATTCGCCGTAATTATGCTTCGTTTCCATCTGCTGCTGCTGCTTCTTCTTCTTCTTCTCTTTTGTTTCTTCTTCCATGGAGGTAATAGAAATTTTGCTTTTGGCAGAAAGTTTTGTTTGCTAGATTACTGACAGAGAGTGTGGTTGGTGGCGCAGGGGACGGCACGACGTTCACATTTATGAACAAGTGCGGCGAGACGGTGTGGCCTGGGATTCTCTCCAACGCCGGCAGCGCCCCGCTGCAGCCCACCGGCTTCGAGCTGGCCGCCTCCGCTTCTCGGGCCGTCCAGGCCCCCGGCGGTTGGTCGGGCCGCTTCTGGGCCCGCACCGGCTGCTCTGCCTCCGCCGGCGGCGGAGGGTGGAGCTGCGCCACCGGCGATTGTGGCTCCGGCCGCGTGGAGTGCGACGGCGCTGGGGCCGCCCCGCCCGCGACGCTCGCGGAGTTCACCCTGGCGGCGGCGGGGCAGGGCCGGGACTTCTACGATGTCAGCCTGGTGGACGGCTACAACGTGCCGGTGGTGGTGGAGGCCGCCGGCGGCCGGGGGTGCCCCTCCGCCGGTTGCGCGGTCGACGTGGGCCAGCGCTGCCCGGCGGAGCTGCGGGTGCCGGGGCAGGGCCACGCGTGCCGGAGCGCCTGCGACGCCTTCGGCAAGCCGGAGTACTGCTGCCGCGGCGCCTTCGCCAGCCCGGCCACCTGCCGGGCGACCGCCTACTCGCAGGTCTTCAAGTCGGCGTGCCCCAAGTCGTACAGCTACGCCTTCGACGACCCCACCAGCACCTTCACTTGCTCCGGCGGCGCAGATTACATCATCACCTTCTGCCCCGACCCTGTTTCGAGGTACCCAACTAATTTTCTCCCCAAATTACATCGCTCAATCAACATCCCTGTTTCAAAATTAGATTTTTCAATTTCTTTAATTCATTCGAAGAATCTCCATTCCTGATCGATCGGAAGAAAGAAAATGTCTTCCTTTCCTTTCCTTTCCTTTCCTCCCTTCTTCTGCAGCCGCCAAGATTCTCGATCAATCAATCACTGATGTTTTACTGGTCAACGCAACAGCTTGAAATCATCAAGGAATTCTTCTTCGTACCCTTCTTCATCGTCGTCGTCATCAACGTCCAGTAGCAGCAGTGGTAGTAGTTCGACGTCAACATCAAGACCGGCAGGTGGCATGATGCTGGGCGACGACGACGCTTGGCTTGCGACTTTGGCCACCGGCGACGCCACTGTTCTCTCCGCGACCAGATTCTCATTCTCGTGCTCCTCATTAATTGTCGCCACAATCGCGTGCACGGCTCGAATGCTGATGCAGTGGTAGGCGTTGTGTTAATTAATCTATTATGTAAAAGCTAAGGCCAAACTCTATATCATTGCTTAGTTACCGAACATCGGAACATGCATGTATGTATGATTTTAACAAGCCTAATTTCATATATTTATGTCAGAGTCAGGATGAACGAATCAATTCCATATGAATTTTTGTATAGTTTTGTCTTGTTGTACTAAGGAATTTGAAAAGTAAGGGTTGTTTGGGTTTGGTGCCATGTCATAGTCAAAGTCGCAATGGTAGGACCAAGGCAGACAATCTTATTACAGTAAATAGAGACGTCTTTGTTGGATGCGCTCAATTATATGCTGCGGCTATCAAGTGCAGCACCTTCCCGCCTTGATCTCGCGGAGGAATTGCCTTGTTACAGTTTCGCAATTTCCTCACGCAATCTTCATCGTTCCAATCATGCAAAATATCGATTGTAATTAATTTTGAGAATAGAAAAGAAAAAGTTAGTTAAAAATACTAAGGAATGACCATTTTTTTTTTGATCCACTACCGGTGTGTCACTTGAAGTTGCCCTCACTTTTGTTGGTGTAAAGCGCTTCCTCCTCACCTTTTAGTGAGATCCCTTACATTTGCTTAGTCATAATTTCTTGACTTGCAAGTAAATTTTTAAATTCAAGAAGCGATGCTTGTGTTGGCAATCCTTGTATAGCAGTAAAGAACCCTTGAAATTCTAGTATCAAACTATGGATAATTATTCTCTTTATCCTTGTTTCTCCAATAAGAGATTTTGGATCTAACTGTGAAATTTTACGGCATATCAACTTCACCTTGTGGAAGTATTGGGCAATCGTCTTGTCATGTTGCGCTATTGATAACAGCTCGTTCTTCAGAAGTTGTAGTCTTGCATCATTTTTCTTTGAAAAAAGTATAGCAAAGATATCCCACACTTCCTTTGGTTTTTTAACATCTCAAATGTGTTCCAGTATTTCTTCTTCAATTGTGATCTTCAAAAAAACATTACTTTACCTGCCTTAATCTTTCATTTTCGCAAGCTGTCATTGACATCTTCTACCGGCTGCGTAGCTTCACTACCACCGACAACCTCCCAAAGATCTTGACCTTGTAGGTAAGACTCCATACATATTGTCCACGTGTTGTAGTTTTTATTGTTGAGCTTCTTGATTCTTCTTACTACTTGAAGGTCCCTCATCGTATCGAAAAGGCTTTGATTATACTAAACAAGTTTGATTAACAACCTTGTAAAGTATAAAACTCCTCACAATTCAGGATAGCTCTACCAAGAACAATCCTTGATCAACCTAGCTTTGATACCAATTGTTGAGAATTGGACCACCAAACAAGGAAATAAATTACTTGTATTATACCCACAATAAAGACACTACAACACTTTTGTGGATCGCTCGCAAATTTAAGACAGAGAAAAAAAGGAACAACTTACACTTTTGACTCATAAGTTGATATTTTATTTGATGAATGAAAAACTAAATATAGGGAAAAGTATTTATAATACTCACCATGTAATCTACACCGTCCAATAAAAATAAATCATAGCTATAAAAAGTCTCATTCTTATCCATTGAATGAGAGAAATATTAATTCTCTACCATACATTTATTTCTATCTTTTATCAAATCGTAATCCTTATCCATTAAGTAATTCATATTCATAAAATAAAAAAAGAGTTCTAATACACTCATAAAAAACATAATGACACGTTCAATGAATGACATGACACTTTACGTGCACACGCTCGATTATCACTCGAACACCATCGGCGACCTCGACCGCCGCTCCGAATCACACTATACCCTGGGGGGCACGGTGAACCCGTCAGAATCACTGCATATAAAATATCACGTAATTTATTGAGCTTTTCTTTAAGATTTTTTATTGAGCATATTATTTTTCATAAAAAAAATATTCCTATTAGATTAAGGTAAATTTTCCTAAACTCCCCACTTACCAAGTCAACTTTGCATGCAATCCCTACCCAAACATTTCTTTGCATGCAGTCCCTGATGTGATGTTTGGTGAGTATTATTTGAAGAAAATTGAGTATAAAAGTTAGAAAACTGAGTATGACAGTTTGCAACCACCACATCAATAACTCTGTGCTCAATTTTCACTCTTTTATACTCAAGTTTCACTCTTTTATATTCAGTTTTCACTGATGTATACTCAGTTTTCACCCTTTTATACTCAGTTTCATCAGGGAGCAAAAACAAACAAAAACTTGTGTGGGGAGTGAATGCAAAGTTTCACTCCCCATTAGGGATTTAAAGCGTTAGATTAATCCAGTGATGAGTTAAAGTTGATCCTCAACACGAATTCAAGTGCATGGAAAAAAAGCGACCTTTAGAAGCACGGCCTAGCCGGAGGGAAAGATTCGAACATGTCGCCGCCGACGGCCTCTACTGTCGTCGCCTTGGTTCCCAATTCTGACGCAGCCACCACGTGCGGGAGGTCGAACAAGACGCACTTCATCTGCGGGAAGGCTTTGGCCAACGCCACGGTAATTAAAGTCGTCGATTCCTCCTCCGACGTCCGCCAGAGAAAGGAGACCGCGGAAGAGGTGGCGGCCGCGGTCCCCGACGAGTACTTTGGCGACGGCCCCGGATTCCGCGGCCATTCCCTCGTTGAACAAGCGGCTTATTTCTGCGTTTTTGGCGGCGAGCCCGAAAACCGACTCGCCGTGAAACTTCTCGAACGACGTGGGCGCGGCGGCTGCGGGTGCGTCGGTGAGCCACTGGCTGTGATAGTTCATGGGAGACGATAGAATCGGGTGGAGCTCTAAGAGCACCAGGTTGGCTAAGCACTCCGGTTTCTCCTTCACGAGCAGAGCGGTGGAGATTGGAGTGAGGGCGTACGCTTCCTCTTCCTCGGCCGATGGGGTGGTTCGGGTGAGAAGCCGGAGTGCACGAGGAGGCGCATGACACGGCCGAGGGCCGCGGTTCTGGACGGTGGAACAGAGAGGGCCATAGGGTGGGCGCCGCCGTGGGCGTGGAAGACGTCGGCGAACGCATAGTTCGACGGCGCACTTGAGCGACATGGATTTAGCGTAGCCGAACAAAACATTCCAGACACGGGTGTGGGCTCGCCACAGCTCAGCATCCGGCGACGAGCTGCTACTACTCATCCTCACCACCACCGCCGCCGCCACCCAGCTTCTGCAGCAATATCCGTCGGTTCCGGCCTTTTTTATAAACCCTTTTTATATTTATTTTAAAGCTAGCTATTTCACGGTATGTCGATCGGAAAATATGCAAATTCAAATTGAAAAAATTAGGATGGGTTTAGTTTGTTCTTCTTTTTATTTTTATTTTTTAAAAAATAGGGGAGTTTGGTTTGTGTTTTCCAGCTTGTTTTTCATTTTCATTTTCAGTAGAAAATATAATTTTCTAGAAAACATATTTGGTTTGTATTTTCCAGCTTTGTTTTTTAAAAAAAATATAATGTTTTCTGAAAAACTAGAGAATGAAATAAAGTCATTTTCAGAAAACGAGAAAATGGTTTTCTGGAAATGAAAATGGAAAATGGAACAAACCAAATGCCCTGATATTTTCTCATTTTCTGAAAAATGACTTTATTTTATTTTCTATTTTTCAGAAAACACTATATTTTTTTTGGGGCAGGGATGGTCCCAAAATCCCTGGTCCATCCCTGGTCCACACTAAAATTACGGCCGGATCGTGATTGCAATCCGGCCGTAATTTGTTTCGATCCCTTCTAGGGTTCACCGTGCCCCTCAGGTTATAGTTTGGTTCGGACGGGTGGCCGGAGGCCACCCGACGGCTTAAACCCTAAATCTAAAACCCTAAACCCTAAATCCGGATTTAGGGTTTAAGCCGTCGGGTGGCCTCCGGCTACCCGCCCGAACCCAAACTATAACCTGAGGGGCACGGTGAACCCTAGAGGGGATCGAAACAAATTGCGGCCGGATCGCAATCACGATCCGGCCGTAAGTTTAGTGTGGACCAGGGATGGACCAGGATTTTGGGACCAAAGGATCCTGCCCCTTTTTTTGGAAAATAAGGTTGAAAAATAAAACAAACATGTTTTTCAGAAAATTATATTTTCTATAGAAAATAAAAATGGAAAGAAAACTTACCCAACACAGCCTTATATATTTGCTCATGTTTAAGCACCACTCGACAATCTATGCATTTTAATAATTTGAAATTTGAATTTATTTAAGTAATATCTCAAAGTTAAACAGTGGTTATAATGTCATTTTTAGGAGGAAAAAAAATCAGTAGCAAGTTATCAGATGAATATTTGAATATTAAACTTCTCATTTTACTTTATCTTGTTTTGGGCCTAAACTAATTAGTTTATTTATTATTTCTAACAATTTCAACAAACTTTTGGTGACGGGTCTTTATCTTGTGTGAAATGGATCGATGGTCCTGCCACGTGAGAAAGACATAACATTAATTATGAAAAATATTTTATTTTGTACTTCAATTATCTTTTAAAAAATGTCAAAGTTATTATTATTATTTAAATATTATTTATAATTACTATTGTTATTTTATTTTGGCATAAACATGATCCCTTTCATTCATATTAGCAGAAAAACGAATCCATAAGAAAGTACCTAGTAAAATGCCTGCAATAAAAAGGGTAAAAATCGAAATTAATTTGCTTGGAATAAATTTAAACACAGTGACAAATAGATTAATCTTAAAATTTATTTGTAATAACATTTTCACCTGAGATCTTTATGTGAGCTCACATCCAGTGAAATATTTATTTTAGAGTAATTACATTTACATCACCAAAGACAAACTGATTAAAAAATGTTTAATTAAGAGATTATAAGCAATTATCAATTCGCCTGCCAAACTATTGAATGGTGGTTAATTAATCCAAAATAGCAGACAAGAAAATATCATTTCAGAGTAGCAAAACGATACCCCAAAAAAAAGGACAGAGAGTAGTCTTCAGTTAAATCTTCCTATATCAATTGACAGAAAACACAGAGGGAAGAACAGAGTTGAAATTGGCACACTTTCTGCCATTCTGCTAAGGGTTTCAGTTAATCAAGTACTTTTCTCTTATCTTTCGAAAGAATCTACTGTTTCCTCCAAGAATTCCTCCAGTTTCACTGCGCATGTCATGCAAACACGGAATTATGGCAGCAAAAGAGTAATCCACGAGAAGTTCTTCCGGTTGACAAAATCTGATATGCCATGAGTCGTAAGGCATTGCACAGAGCTTCAGTATAAGAAAAACCAATCATTTAAGCTATGAGACTTCTAATCCAAAGCCTCCATAATTAGCTAACATTCTTCTATGTCATCCTCTTCGCTTTCCTCTACTTTGTTAAACTCTGATTTATCTGAACCACCACTGTAATCTTCAATTTCAGAAAGATCGTCATGCATATTGACGCATAAAGATGTCTTTGAACAGAGCCATTTATTTGTTGGTCTGAATTCAGTGGCTATGGAAGCACTGCTGCAACAACTAAACGTACTGTAGGCTTCAAATCTTTCAAGCAACATCCGAACCTGCACAATGATGAAAAGAATAGTCAGTCATTCCACCAACATGATGTTTTTGTGTTAAAGGTAAGTAGATCAGACAGTTTGCGAATGAAATAAAGTCTCCTGTCAAATATAACTTTAGCATTTGAGGTTAAATTTCATCGTGTGATTCCAAAATAAGCCTACACTAATGACTCAGAAAAATGGAATCAAAAGTATTCTTGCAAACTGGATATGAGTTCTGCCTTGTAACTCAAGGCTCATAGATCTTACCTAAGTCGACCATCTCTCACAAATAGATAAGTTGAAACAAAAGAACCTTGCCTTTGTTTAGAAAAAGAAAATTTTGTGCTAGAATCCATCTGGAAAAAGCACACAACCTATTTTTAGCTCCTCGCCCACTGCTTGCAAAGAGTTATAGCCAGTACAAGTAAAAGAGATACCATACATGTTACCTTAAATACTCAGACAACAATTCATAGATCGACCAATACTCTAGACTTATCTTTGCGCTTGAGGCAATGTCGCAGCTAGTGAGGTTATAACCGAAGGCGCGACAATTGCTGGTTGAAAACTATTTCCAAACCAATACTCTAGACTTCTAGTCTTTTTTTTTTTTGGAAAAACATATTAACATCAAAAGTATTCTACAGCTAAAGAAATTAATTGACATGATAACTGAATTACCTTATTGTGCCCTAACGATGGTTCAAGCTGCCAAAGTTTTGGTGCACGGATGGCATGCCACCTGCTACATAATAGTCAAAAATGAAATATGCACTTTTTTTTTTACTTTGTTGATATTAAAAAAACTATTAAAATAATGAACCTTGAAGGCGAAGGACGAGAGTTTCCAAATAATACACCACGTACAGCAACTGAGGCAACAATCTGTTGTCTAATACTGTCCGGTTCATATGTATCAGTTATTCGATGAAATCTTTGGTGTGTCATACTAGCAAGAATGGTGTCAGCATCACTTAAATAAGAGGCGATAAGTGATGCATTTTCAATTGCCTCATCAATTAAAAAATCAAGCACTGCAGGTGAGGAAAGTAATTGTACTAAATTCCAGAGGATATTTCACAATCTAAAGAACAACAAAAGTAAGTTGGCAATTGTAATCTGAAGTAGTTATAAGCAATCAGTAAGTTCCAAACGAGCAAGGAACTAACCTGGTAAAGACAGATAATTGGTATTTGGTAGTTTACTTACTTTGTAATGCAAGTTTAACTAAATATACTCTAGTCAATAGAAAATATAATAGATTTATTCTATAAAAAGTAACATGTGTGTGTTTGTTATTTTGCATACATACATGTGTGCCCCTTATCCACTAAGTTCACTACCTATAAATGTAGAATTCAACTCAAGCAAGTTCATGGTTTGACTTCATTGGTAGGGCGGTTACTTGCCAATACATATGAACTGGACTGTGATTATCCAACGAAAGACTATCTATATCTGAAGATATATACCATTGCTTTGAATGGGAAATAGTTTAGTTTCTATAGCCTCTTTTCTCCAGATCAGAGCAACACTGAGTTTTCTAGTCAATAAGGCCAGTTTCATTAGTAACTAGAGTCAAAAAGAATATGTGAGTGGAGTTAATTTAAGCTCTAGAAAAAAATAAACATTCTCATGACTCAAAGGTGGTATAAAATAGGTAGGCTCTTTAAGGCATCAAGGCCTTAGTATAATGTTTGAGGTGCAAGGTGATAGACCAAAGTGCCCAGGCAAGCAAAGGAAGGCACTTGTGGCTCTTTGGAGATCATCCTCATCCAGATATGGAAATAAATAAAATTTAGATAATATCAAATTAGGCATGGGAAATTTTATGAGTTGCAATAGATTGTATTCCCATAACTAAAGTGTCAATTGAAAAAGAAAATTGTAGTTTTCGTACACGCTAAGTGAGTTAGACTCTTACCATCAGGGTTGAAATTGATATTTAATTCTGGGCAAGATAAGGGTCATAAACAATCTTTGTGAAATTTATATTTGACTTGAATCTTTGAAAAATTAGATATGTATAAGTGGCAATCTTTTAGGAAAAAACAAAGATAAACAACTCTTTGAACATCTTTAGGACCTGGTAGTCTTTGCCCAATTTCATTCTATATGGATCTTAATGTCTTACCGACTTAATCATAAAAATTGTAATGAAGGATTTCATAGTAAAAAATGAAAGAGAAAAGAAAATGTATGTTTATGTAGTTTACAGCAATGGAGAGGGAAGATAAGAAATACAAAAGGCTGAAGTAGAAAATAGAGAGATGCACTTTAGAAGAAAGATTATGCTAAAGGGGGAAGGGAATCAGGAACTTTCTATCTATCGACTTAACTGTCCTTCAAAAATATGCCAATTATCAGAAATGACATGAAAATTTGGATAAAATAGACTATCAGCCAAACATGGTAATCAATCACAAAGTAATTCTACACATGGGGAAAAAAATAGATAAACTACCATTTTCATGTAGAAAATCAGTAACGGTCTGTGCTTCTCCATGTGACTGTGAAATAACTTTCTCAGGAGCATCCATTTTCATTGGCTTCCTTGAATATCTCTCTTTCAGAACAAATGGTTCTGGTGCTACAGCAGCCAATCAAAATGTGAGCTTACTTAAGTGTAAAAAAGGGTAGAAAAAAACAGATTTTTTTCCATTTCAACTGAACATTGTTGGAAGTGCCATACAGAGTCTCAGGTTAATTTAAACTTAAGGATAAGCAAGGCTATTCTAACAAGAATACTGGAGTCCCAGCGCATTAAGAAACATCTGCAAGCATTCAGCTTCATGCAGGCATATCTCTGACAAGAGGCTTATTTGCTACCACTCCCATAGAGTGTGTAGAATGTAAATCCTATTATTAATTGGTTCACTGTGCTCATGATTTATGTTAATGGCATGATTGTGTGTCCATAACAGCCAAGCACATAAATTGTCAGATGGTGAAAATTAATACCTGCTCTGTTGATCATGACTTAAATAGGTTGGTTGCATTGCGATTTGTATTGCAGTGCACATATTGAAGCAGATAGTTACTTTGTGGTTAAACTTGTCTTTGCAGTTTGCACTAATTATGTTATTAGTTGTTGGACTCATGTTAATAAATATATTACATTGCTGATGCTATTGTGAAAGCACTCCTTCAATGCGCATGGTTATACTTGTGCTCATATACTTTCTGCGTTTCTGCATAGCATTTCTTGTGCTAATTCATCAACTCATCTCCTATTCCATGAGGCAAGAGTGAATGTCATGTTTCCTGGATTTGATCTTAGAGAGTTGCGATGTTACCCAAAAGAGGTATGGTGTATATTGTTACGCACATCTTTCAAACTAGTAGTTCTTAAGGTTATGTGCATCTAGGCGAAGTAATTTCCAACGAATTTGCTCACTGAATTCCTGCCCAACTCTTTCCCTTCCCTTCCCTTCTTTCTCCTACACCCCTCATCCACAATCACAAAATAATAATTTTTCATAAACCTATAAACAGAAAGACATCATGGTCAATGTAGCTCGCTCGAACTAGGTGAAGAATTGTCCACCACCTTTGCACGCTCACAGTATCTTCCTAAAGAAGCAAATTCTCATGTTGACCTAACAGTGCCTCCCACAAGCAACTTTAGCACCACCTCTACCATGAGTGCAAATCTCCTTTGCCAATGTGTCCTTGAATGAGGAAATTATCTAAAATGACCTCCTCACCACGACAGAGATGAAGACCTAAATGACCTGAATAAGGGAGAATTGAAATACTCAAACTAAACAAACCCAAAAAATTGGTGGTAGTAGTAGTGCTCATGCAAACTCTTGGGAACAGAGCTTCCTTAGGGGGTAACAAGAGTGGAAGTAGAGAAATATCTAATTGGGGGAGGGTAACAAATTTGGTTGTAGGTATCCATTCAAGTAAATGTAGGAAAATGCAGTAACTATCTATGAATATAATTCAGAATCACTTACCAAGTGTAAGAGCATCTGTTTCTTCTCTCTTGTTGTGAAGGAATTTCCCCAATGCATGAAACAGAGAAATTTTTTCATCTCTCCCCCATGGCAGTGATATTTGAGAATTAATTTGTCCGTATCCAGAATGTGAAATTGACAATAAAACAGGATTAGTGGAATTTAATTTGCAGGAACTGCCATTGAAAGTTGATGCCTGAATGGGCAAAGATTCCACTTTTTTTAGACAAGAATACTGTAAAGATATTATGGCATGTCTGATGTCACCTCCACTAAATCTGGCAATCTGATCTAGCAATTCTGCAGGAACATTACACTTCTCTTCTTGGCAAATTCTAGTAAGCCTTTTCTTGATGGAATTTTCAGTTATAGGATTAAATGCCACCTGCAATATAAATATTACCCATGAAAAATTGTTGCTAATACAATCTTCCAAAATTTTAAAAATATTTTTATGAAAAAATTACCTTGAAAGCCCCAGCTTGCTCAATAAATGATTCAAGTTCCTCCCAATTCCCTGCTGCACTACAAGAGTCAATTTTGTGATAGTGAGTAATTAAAATGACTGTAGGGACCAGTGCTGAATGTGTAAGGGTTTCTAAACACTTCCTTAATCTGGCAAAAGCTACTCTTCCATTTGTTACTGGGATGTCATCAATTAAGAGAATAAGGGGCTTTCTTATTTCTTCAAAACAGGCTGGATGAAGCAATGAATATTTTCTTATCCTTTCGACAAAACTTTCAAATTCATCCAACTTTGAGACATACTGTAGTCCTGTCAAAACATGCAAGTCTGAATGTTGCACGACAAAAATCATTTGTAGTTAACAGTTGGTCTAACAAAGAAAATCATAGAAAGGTTAATTTACATGAAATGAATGTGCACTTGCACTATTGCTAGTAAAGCAGATAACATGGTGTGAACATCATAGAAAATGAAAAAACCTGAATTAGAATTATGGATGTTTTCTCCCCAAAGTGTAGGTGTGGGAGTCGTCCATTCACACAACTCAGCTCCAAGTAGTGATGCGATTACATGAATAGCTGTCTGAAGAGGTAATGAACTCATCATGTGAGAATATGAAAAAAAAAATTGCAGTTATATGCTTTAGCAATCTTTAGCACCAGCACAGAACCAGGGGATGGATTAGCATATTTCCAGGTATCTCAAGAAACAAATAGAAGCATTTATGAATAAGATTACATGCATTTCATTGTTTTGCTTATACATGATGGCTAAGATTTTTGAAATGTGACAAATATCTATTCATGCCAAAGTTTTTGTAGACTTATACTAACGCTTTTAATCAGTCTGACTGTATAAACTTTGACTGCAACTTAAACAAAAAAGCAATTCTGGTTTCAAGTTTGCCTCTTCCTGACTTTAACAGAAGTTGTGCAGTACCTATGCCAGCAAAAAATATTTTCCAGCTACAGTGTACCAAAAAAACAGAAAGTACAATGATAGCAATATAATCATAAAAGCAGAAGGAAGCAAATAGAAGTAACATTCAGAAAGTTTAAAGGAAAGTAACATACAGATTTTCCAACTCCAGATTGACCAGTGATAAGAAGACAGTTGTTTCCTCCTTCCTGTATTCAAGGAAAACAAGCATATTGCAGGATGTCAATATGTTGCCACTTAAACAAAACAAAAAGATACAGAGTTGAATTAACAAGAGTGCTTTGAAAAGAAAGGTGCTGCTGCACTGCACTACACCCAATATACCCACATTGATATCCAAAAATTTAGAAACTGCTACAGAGTAATACCTGTTTCAACTTATCTCGTGTATGCATACAACCATTATATTATTCGGCAAGGAAAGGAGGTTATAAATTGTAGAAGATCAGATTAGGAGGCAATGATGTGAATTTGACCATCATGACAGCAAATTAATGCTCTTTGCATGGTTAATGATAACTGCTTGATTAAGGATAGGTTTTAATTTGACTAAGAAGAGATTTACTTACACAAAACTTACATTGATCGGGTTAAATCAGGTTCAATCTTGGTTGACTTTGAATCAAACCTTTCATTAGGAGGTTGAGTGTTTTGGTCCAGATGGGGCATTGTTTGGTTCAATCCATTTAAGGTGTTAAATTAAGTTTGGTATAATTAGAATTTTTTTTGCAAGTGTAGGTGGCAAGCCATGAGCATGGGGGGCAGGGGGTAAGATCCTGAAGATCGCCAAGCTCTCTCTCTTCACCTTCTCCCTTGTCTCCTTCCTCATGCAGCATGCAAGTGTAAACAGTCGATGCACAAGCACGTTACAGATGCAGAAGATTGGACCTAATTTTTCATAGAGAATCCCTCAGAGTCATATGAAGAATTTTCTTAGGATTTCTGCTGTTGATTTCATATTTCATCAATTTAATTGTTCATATAATTTGTATTTGAGATTCAAGATGTTATTATATTATTTTTGCTAATGTTCTACTTTTGCTTGCAATTATCATGACTTTTACATGTCTGACTTGCAATAAGTGGACTTGACTAATGCCTTATTCATCATTTGCTAAGTCTTGCTTCTGCTAGATTGTTATGCACTAAGTCTTTTGTAATCGGTTTTAATGGTTTATGTAGAATTTATTATGGATTATATGATGGTTTAGTTGTGGTTACATGCTTTTAGAAGAGAAATATAACTACAAAAAATAGGGTTTCCAGTTCAACATAATTATAAAGGGTTTTTTCAAGCAATTTCAAAACACTGAGAATTAAATTCACACAGTAGGAGTGGATCAAGTGATTTTATAAAATGGAAACCATCTTCTCAGGATGTGATAGCAAGTTCAAGTCATGCTGCTACAAGATTACAAGCAGAATCACTGTATGGTGAGACTAGTAATCACCTTTCTTCTCGTCATTCTCTCTTCCAACCATATTTTGACTTCTTCAACCTGAGAACTAAAAGTGAAATAAGAAAATCGAATCTGCTAAACCTGGAGAAAGATGAACTGAAGAACTACTGGTGTGTTCTCATTTAAAAATTAAAAAAAAAACCTCTATTATACAAAATTAAGCCAATGCAAGTTCAAACTAAATCAAATGCAAAAAGAATACTGTTAGTGGTGGGTATGTCTTCAACATAATTATTGTCCATCTTTAAGCCTTAGTTTTCTAGGTGGATGGAAGAGAGGTACAAATGGGATGAGGGAATGATGAAATAGAGTCCACATTTCTCCCTGTTTCCTTGTGTGAGAGAGAGAGTGGGTGGAAGAGAATGCTGGAGAGATCCATCTCTGTCTCAAGCTAACACTTTCACCTGATTGGGTGGGAAAGGACACAATCAAAAAATGTTTGCTGTATTTATAAACAATCAAATAGGAGGGGGGAAAATTCATTGTGATTCTTTTAGGATGTTGTTTTTAACTTTTTGTTTTTTTTGGAAAACTATTTTAACAAAATTATAAATTTTATATCATGAAGGAATGACTATCATATCTCTTATTCACACTTTATTTCCTTTAGGGCATTTATTTCTTCCCCACTTCCTATCACTTGTTGCAAACACAAGGATAGCATATTGATCATTAGTGTACTATCTCATGTTTCCATTTTCTTTGTTGTATGTGTTTCTCCATTTGTATGAAATAATAATGTAATGAAGATTCTACGGGAACGTTCCAAGTTTTGCATCCAATTACAGTCATAACTCATGAGTTACAATAATTATAGACCAACACAAAATACACAGGTGAATTTTCAACTAGCAAGATCCAAAAAGAATCTTTCACTTTACAATCTTGTTATTCTTTATTAGCAAAATCCCAGTTGTGTTCGTCAACATTGAAGAACAAACTGCATACATGTGACATTAATAGTTAGAAACTTTGAATTAAACAACCAAAAAGAAACTAGAATTCAACAATGGAAGTACATACAAGGTGCCTATCAAGAAAGAACCTTTTTTTTATGGACAGCAAGCTCTGCCAAGGAATGTGGCTTGTGCTTCTCATTCCAAAGTTCTTTCTTCTCTACATGTGTAACCCCTGTTTCAGTTGAACGTTTTAGGAAAGAAATAACTCAAACAGCTGTTGCATTACATAGGCATGAAATTAGGTAAGTTATGGATCAAGTATTAATGTGTCATTTTGTCATGAGCTTTATATGAACAATGAAAAAAGAACAAGCAAAACCAACAGCTATATACATTTATGATGAATGACAGGGAAAAGAATCGGGTTCCTATTATTATAGAAAAGTTAAGGTCTAGGTGTAATATACTTGATGCAATCAGATCGCACAATCAAACTCAAAAGCAATTAAATGTAGCCATAAGCATGATGATTCTGCAGCATTTACATAAACTAACTGAATAAGTTGGATTTTGCTTGTGCCTTTACATAAGCCAACTAAATCCAACCACTACAACCTAACTACAACCAGATGAAGCAACCAAAACCAACCCACTCAGACCACCACTCACATTTTCCTACCAAGATAGAATACGAAAACAATAAATTCTAGTAATACTGATATGAACTATACTACATTTGAGACCTAATCTCTATCCTAATAAATCAATATTTGAATGTTTCAGCATTTGAGAACAGAATCTACAAACTGTCACCAATCAGGAATGGCAAGTTTGTACAATCATACAAGTATCAGCAACTAAATTAGAAAGTGATTAAAGTCTTCAGAGTTCAAACATCCAATTTAGCGAACAATATGCAAGATGGAGCCTATGGTGTGCATGATCAACTCAAGTGCTGATCATCAGGTAGGCATTACTAATGAGACCTATAAGCCTAATTTATCATTCACAATGATGAAGGATTCGTTACAAGTATTTTATATGTATTTTCATTGTTGACATTGTTGCAAACAGTATAACCAATAAACTGCTGAAATAGTTCATCTATTTATGAACCAATAATCTATTTCACAGGATGTCAAATTCGGTTGACTCCAATACGTAAAGAATCATTATGAAACTAAAAACACTTCAGCTCAACAGTAGATATTTTCCAATTATTGTGAAAGATTACACTACGACGTAAAAACTTTTACAATTTCAACATTATGTGATCAGATTATACCTGGTGTTATACTGAAATTGTGAAGATGCTCAGAAAATTCTTCAGAAAGACTATCAAATGCAACCTTAAGAAGAGCAATAGATGTAAGAGCTTACAGTGACAAGCTTGAGAAGAAAAAAAAAATAGTTGAAGATACAAAGTTGCATGAAAAAAGAGAATATCCTGGCACTATTAAAGCATTTGGTGATCAACACAGGGGGTTCAAACTCTAATCAGCACTGAGATAATAGAAACCTATTCTCTCTGTATAGTATCTTCCAAGTAGTTTGTTTCTTTTTTTGCGTGAGTTTTTTCTTTTGATCATCCGCTCTCTTTTTTATAACTCGGTAACCTCCACCTCCTCTGAATCCAACAAAGCAACTATTTGGTCAAGCATATATAGATTTAAATGACAATCGGCACCAGGAAGGCAGTTCTTTCTCTGTTAATTCATTCTCCTCTTTGCTGGTAACTTAGTGAATCATCATCCCTCAGGCTCCAAGAGATATCAGCCACATACGAATATTTGATGCATGCATGCATATATTCATGCATGACATGTAAATACTTTACAATTCTAATATTCACAATGATAGATAGTATACAGCTATTTTAATCTACCAGAGCGTTATACTGCATCTACTATTTCCTAGGCAAATGATGTATGAAATGAAGAATGGCAAATGGAGTCCTGTTTGCTAAATTCCAATGGAAGTAGTGGAGTATAAATGGGGAGGTCATGATATATGGATATGCATTCCCAATCGCTAATAGCTTATTTCTGTCAGTCACTAACCCAATTTGGAACAAATGAAGAGAATCACATGACGAATTGGATAAGGATGACTTTGCAGGAGTGTTTTTCTGTTCAATACCTTATTCAGTTATCTCGGTGTCGCCTCATAAAGATAAGCTAGATCAGTCATCAATATGATGTTTTGTATCATTAAAAAATGATAGCTACATTTTATTGCATATACAACACTTTTGTGAGACAAGAAAATTTTGGCATCACTGACACCATTCGTGTGTTTCTCACTTTTAACCCTTTTTATCATGATTGGGCATCCATCTCTGATTTTAGTGGCAAATTTAGAATAGGCATACAAGATAATATATAAGGCCCTCAAAAAATCAGTTTCAGAAATCTTCTTCTCCTGACTAAATAGAAGTTCCCCATTAGTGATATCACAAGGCCTGAAGCACTACCAAAACCACATACCCTAGACTCCCCATTGCTATATATCATCCCGCAACCTTGAGAGTACATAGAGTCAGAGTCATCCACATTGCATTTTTAAGATTTGACGCATGCAACATTCAGCGAACTTGGTTGCCGTGATCCAGAAGTGCTCCAAAATACAAAGAACCAAAAAAAAACATATTTTAACAACGAACTAACATAAAAGGAAACAAGAAACAGATACTTAAGCTGAATAAAGTATAATAACAACAATGGTTGAAGAAGCAGAATGATCCGAGTAGTGTACCGGATACGCCTCCCGAAGTGCTGATGCGGCACCCTTACCCTTCCTCGAGCCCTGTCCTCGGGGCCTCTTCCTCGCAGTAGACACCGACCTTGACTTCGGTCCGGAAGAACCGCGGCCGGGAGACGCGGCACGACCTCGAAATTCACCTTCCTTCTCCTCCTCCGAGGAAATCACCACGACGGGAGTCCGCTTCCGCATCGAGAACCTAAGCGGCGCCCATGCTTGCGAGTGATCGTCGAGGACTTGGCATGGACGGTTCAAGGGAAGCGATCGGAAGTCACATGTAGACGAGGGTTTGCAAATTGATTCGCGGAGAGGATTTTTTTTTTGTTTTTTACTTTTTCCACCTTCAAGTAAGTAAAATAAAGAAAGAAAACAAAATGAAAATAAAAAAAATAAACATTTCCCATAGTTAAATTATTTTATTTAAATAAAATTTGAAAATACAATCTAGCGCGAACAGAGCGCGCCGACACTCTTCGTAGAGGAGAAAAGCAGAGACAAACTATGCCAAATAGCTCAACTCATTGGCTTTTAGCGAAGACACACACTCGTATTTAAAGAATAATAATTGGGAGAGTAAAAATGAGAGAGTGAAAATTATAATGAATAATATGGCACTTTGCATGTACAATCTCCGACGGATTCACCGTGCCTCTCAGGGTATAGTTTGATTCGGGGTAGCGGCCGAAGGCCGCCGATGATGTCCAAGCAATAATCGGACGTGTGCATGTAAAGTATCACGTCATGCCACGTCATGCTACATCATTCACTATAGTTTTCACTCTCCCATTTTCACTCTCCCTATCATTACTCGTATTTAAAATAGAGTCATGATAGGGAGAGTGAAAATGGAAGAGTGAATGATAGAGTGAATGACGTGACACTTTACATGTACACGTTCAATTATCGCTTGGGCACCATCGACGGCCTTCGACCGCCGCCCTGAATCAAACTATACCCTGAGAGGCACGATGAACCCGTCGGAAATCGTTGTATATAAAATGTCACGTCATTTACTTTCTCATTTTCACTCTCCCTATTATTTTTCTTTAAAATATGGAGTTCTTATCGTTAATTTATTTTTTTTATGGTGGAAAAATCTGGAGCTAAACACTTTCTCTGTTGGAGTACTCTAAAAATAATTGCTAATCTATCAAAAGATTTCAATTTAGAAGAAGAATCAATCAATCAATCAACCAACAAAATGAACCAAGTGATGATGGTGTCCATTTTAAATGTGTTTTTAGTGCAAATAAAATGGCCCATGCCCACCGACGTTTGAATCTAATGTGACATTTCTATTCTCTATATTTCAGCTTCTAACTCAGTTGATCATTCACGGCATTAAATTAATTATCAACGGAGAGAATGTAATCCTCAAATTCCACAATTCCTTCTACAATCTTCCATCTAAGTTCATCCTATTCCTTCTTCCTCTGCTAGCTGTTGTTTTCTTTCTGGTATTAGAAAGGTGTGGCTGAACTAGATTCTTAATTACGGCAGCCATATACGTGACCCACCCCTGGCTGTCTCCCCTTACTGATTTCAGGAGTTGGGTTGGGTTGTTGCTAAATTGATGTCTCAGGTAGCAAATCCCTTCTAGATTAATTAAAAAGCTTGCAGGACTGTGACTAATCAACAAGCTTTAGGTAAAGCACACAATTAGGAAGATTTATGGTCTGATTTGGTTTCCTTTTGCAAACTCACTCTGTAAAATCAAACCATACGGTGAGATTGATGGTTTGCTTTGCTTTTCTTCCCTTTCTTTTTTTTTTTTCCTTTTCTCAGCAAACCAATAAACTCAAGCACGTCCCAAGTGCTCTCCCTAGTTACCTCCTACCTTTTTATGTCGGACCGTTTTGGAACTTTTATTTGTTCTGCTCCTTGCTCACTTTTCTCCTCGACCAATCATTATTGATCGGATCGAGATTTCAGAAATCTGGATCAGAGACTTTGTGCCAATGGAGGAGGCATTCTCGGAAGACAAATTCAAAGGGAGGAGCATATTGGTAGGGCTCGAAATGAATGCCAAGGGCAAGGAGTTGCTGGAGTGGACACTCAACGCAGTGGCCGAGCAAGGTGATCGAGTCGTAGCAGTTCATATCTGCCATTATTCAGGTACTGAAAACCAACATGAACTTAAATTTAACTGCAACGCGTGACTCTTGTTGTTCTGTTCAATTAGCAATCGCTTGTTTCAGACCTCAAGAACACTTCCTTTTCTCTCATCAAAGTGCTAGAAGATTACCTGGAATCATGCGAGAGCATATGTAATCTTAAGCAAGTAAGCCAATTTAGCTTCAAGGTCTCTGTTTTTTGGCTTCGCTTCTATTAATTTGTGTCTTTTAGATTGTTCTAGTGGGCAGGGTGTCGAGGGGGAAGTCGATCAGAGAGACTTTGGTGAAGGAGGCCAAGCTCTATGATGCCGAAAAAGTAATAGTAGGAGCAAACAAGCAAATCTCACCGGGGTATGTGAGATGTCTCAGAGCATTCGAGTTCCTGTTCTAGTGCTAATCTAATAGAAATTCTAAATTCATTAGAGGCTCAGCTTCACTAGCTAAGTACTGTGCCAGGAAGCTCCCTCCAACCACTGCAGTCATGGCAGTTCAGAATGGAAAAGTGATATTTAAAAAGGTGGCTACTACTAATGCCAATTCATCTCTAGGTAAATCCCGGTTATTAGGAAACCACTAAAGTGCAATTTTTTAAAAAAAAATTCTTTTCCCTTTGCTTGTTCTTAGACTTATTCCTTTTGCTGAAACCAGAAGTGACACTGAAACCAAGCCCGGATTGCAACCTAGTGCAGAAGCTGGAGCTTGGTTGGCCCTTGCTTAAGAGAGGAGCAACAAAGCACGTGGAAGATGATGCGAGGAAGATGTCGGTGGTTGGATGGGTGATGAACTTGCCAAACAGATCTTTGTCAGCGGATCAACAGTATCTAAATCTAATCCAGGAGTTGAACGATATCCTCATCAGAAATGGTTCCAACTGCAGATGGTTTCAATACAAAGAGCTTCATAGTTCAACTACTCAGTTCTGTTCAGGTTCTAATTTCTAAGGCTAGCTTTCATTAACATGGATAAACACATTAATCCCTACGTTACTATATTTCTGTTATGTAAATAGAGAATTTAATTGGGAAAGGAGGGAGCAGTCAAGTTTATAGAGGGTACGTTTCAGATGGCCAGCAAGTAGCCATAAAATTGTCCAAGCTTTCAGAAGAGACATCAAGGCAATTCCTTTTGGAGGTCGACATCATTACTATGCTGGAACACAAGCTCATTGTTCCACTGCTCGGGATCTGCATTGAGGACGGTACTCTAGTTTCAGTTTACAAGTACTTCCAGAAGGGAAGTTTAGAAGAAAACCTCCATGGTGAGAAATATATCGACCTAACTGAGTGAAGAAACAGAGAAAAATCATCTAGTTTGATTGGCGATCTATGGATGCTTTCTTTAATATTCATCTGTAAAAGCAGGTAAAAATGGCAAGTGTGCACTGAACTGGAACCTGAGATTTAGGGTTGCAATTGGAATCGCTGAGGCTCTTAGCTACCTCCACAATGACTGTTCCAAACCAGTGATCCACAGAGACGTCAAGTCTTCTAACATTCTTCTCACCGACGAGTTTGAGCCTCAGGTGAGGTTGCTTCACAAACTTCTGATGAGCAATCCCAGCTAGTCATGAGCATATAACAAAGTCTAACGCATTCAACAGCTCTCTGATTTTGGGTTGGCAATGTGGGCACCTACAAGCTTGACCTATCTGACACACTACGATGTGGCGGGCACTTTCGGGTAAGTTTCTTGTTCATGTAAATTAAATATGATTCATACATCTCATTCCTCGTTGCAGGTACCTGGCTCCAGAGTATTTCATGCACGGGAAGATCAGTAACAAAGTGGATGTCTTTGCATTTGGTGTTGTTCTACTTGAACTCTTAACCGGGAAGAAGCCAATTGATAAGGAAATCTCCAAGGGTCATGGAAGTTTGGTAATGTGGGTAAGAACAAAGAAGCCTCTCTGGTTTTCTGAGATTGAGTTAGCATCGAGACTGAGCTGCTTTTGTTTCTCTAGGCATTACCACTACTAGAGAAACAGGAATTTGCAGCACTGCTCGATCCCAACCTCGATGACAAGTACGACGAAGCTGAAATGAAAAGAATGATGATGACTGCATCACTCTGCATCACAAGGAGTGTTCATCTGCGACCTCGAATGAGGGAGGTATGCCATGCCATTTCAATTTCTGATGCATCTTTGCATTATATATCTTCATGACGCATGTCTCTGCAGATACTGAGTCTTCTGCGAGGTGAGGAGAGCATGGAGTCATGGATGAACTGCCACAGCGATGCCACCTCAAAGTCAAACAGGACGTCGGATTGCCAGGACGACGAAGCATATCCATGTTCAACTTCGAGTATAGGATCGCATTTAAGCCTTGCGTTGCTTGATGTGGAGGATGACACATCATCCTTCACCAGCTTTGAGCAGAGCAACCTTGGTTCGTTGGACGACTACATAAGAGAGCGATGGGGTCGTTCTTCAAGCTTCGAGTAGCTCTAACAATCCGCCAGTGTCTTCTATTAATGTAATCACCGATCGTCATCATCATTACTTTTTGCCCACACAAAGTAATATCCTATTTTCTCAAGTCAATATCACAACAACAACAACAACAACAACACAAATGCTATAAGTTTTCGTGATGATGCAACTCGTACCTGCTCATCAATCAAACAGCAAACGTATTACAATGATTGAATCATGATCAACTTGCTTCAAAATATAAACAGAAGCAACCTCATTTTTTATTTTTTTTAAAAGAAAATGTCAACTAGAATGCTATTATTCTTAGCCTTTGTTCTTATCTACACTAAGACTTTTTATATCGATAAACTGAAAGGTTAATTATTTAAGCTGTCGTTGTAAGTTAAGTAAACCCCTCCCTCAAAGAACTAATGCTGATGGAACACTGGATTATAAAAAAAAACTAAATCCACAAGCTTAGTATATTGATACGAATATAAAAATGAGAAGAAAGATAAAAGATAAATTACTCTGGTTTTTAACAGCATGACATAATCATCATCCAACACAATAATAGGCATAAATCATTACTGAAAGAGACTTTTCAGAATTACCTTAGTTAAGCAGAGTGAAAAATGAAGTTCAAAGAGTAAACAAAACAAAACACCAAGCTTATTCTTTTTATTCA
This sequence comes from Boesenbergia rotunda, assembly GCA_024364735.1. NCBI lineage: Eukaryota > Viridiplantae > Streptophyta > Magnoliopsida > Zingiberales > Zingiberaceae > Boesenbergia > Boesenbergia rotunda. The sequence goes on from JAGFNQ010001701.1 coordinate 359,176, forward strand.
GATATATTTTAAAACAGAATATTCCTAGATTTTTCTTAACTATGAATCCATTAAATTCACGCAATGATTAAATTAGAATATATGTTTTTCTAAGGCATAAATACAATGCCAAATAAGCCTGTGGTATCTTTCTGTCTTCCCCAATCATTGAGGTCCCTCTTGCTCAGCTGTTCAAATTTAATCAGATACAAATCATGCATGCAGGAATTGCAGTGAGCATATTCTCCTCACAAACTGAGAGAAAGAAGCTGCCAGAGGAAAAGAGCTTCAGTTAAACAAAGTTTATTATTGCTTTGTGATCCTCCAAGCAAAGACACCTACACAAAAGATTCTCAAATCTGGTGGAGAGATATTTGACACCCAACAATTGTTTGAGAACTTTCTTCCCTGCAAGAAAAAGATCAATTTTTGTAACAGTGGAAGAGCCCCAGAGTCCTGTAACATCGAAGAGAACTACTGATGATCTGACAGGAGCAAGATAGGGTTAATTTTTGTATTATTTGATGTGTACAACCACAATTGCATCAGTAAGGATGATGACAGCGACTCGTGTGAAATAATGCATGCACTAGAAGCAGCGCTATCCAGAGAGCTCATCATCCATCGTGATTAACTAAGAGATTATTAAACATGATGCAGTGACAGCAGTGTTGAGCTGTGTCCATGATCGACATCAACGAAGCAGACTTGGTTTTGGTTCCTGAAACTGGACGTTGAGTCAGAGTTTGAAGTTGAACCAGTTTGGGTTGTAAAGATAGAGCCAGTGGAGCAAAGTGGGGAAGGCAGTGAGCAGTACACGTGGTTGTTCTGTCAGCGGGGCCCACTTGAATCGTCCACATAATCCAACCGTCTTTGTTGCTGCAATTGAAGGCGGGGAACACTTCACGTGAAGCCGATATCCAATGTGCCGCGAAGATGTTTGTGGAAATACCACAGTATAAAAATATATACATGTGATTATTTAATTTATCCAAAAAATTGAAAATCCTACTTCTTTATATTAATATCAAAACCAATAAATAACTAGCTATTTTTTTATTTTTATTGACCGTATGGCTGTGCCAATCATTGTTGCCCACCCGGTCTTCATAAAGAGACCATCGCCCCTGTGCTTTCAGGTTTCAAGAACGCAGAGCAGCAGCTGAAGCAGAGGGCGAATCATGTCGAAGGAGGTGAGCGTGGAGGCCGAGCAACCGCCGGCGAAGGACTACTCGGACCCGCCGCCGGCGCCGCTGCTGGACCTGGGCGAGCTGCGCCTCTGGTCCTTCTACCGGCGCTCATAGCCGAGTTCGTGGCAACGCTGCTCTTCCTCTACGTCACCATCGCTACCGTCATCGGCCACAAGGAGCAGAACGCCGCCAACCAGTGCGACGGTGTTGGCTTGCTCGGCATCGCTTGGGCCTTCGGTGGCATGATCTTCATTCTCGTCTACTGCACCGCAGGCATCTCAGGTTCTCAGTCGGCTTCTCTACTCTCTCGGGCGCTAAACCAAACACCTCGTGCGCACTGATTAGAAGGTTGTGTTTTTTCTCAGGTGGGCACATCAACCCGGCGGTGACGTTCGGGCTGTTCCTGGCGCGGAAGGTGTCTCTGCTTCGGGCGGTGCTGTACATAGTGGCGCAGTGCTTGGGCGCCATCGTCGGGGTGGGCATCGTAAAGGGAATCATGAAGCACCCCTACAACTCGCTGGGTGGCGGGGCGAACCAGGTTAACTCCGGCTACTCTAGAGGCACGGCCCTCGGCGCCGAGATCATCGGTACCTTCGTCCTGGTCTACACCGTCTTCTCCGCCACCGACCCCAAGCGAAGCGCCCGCGACTCCCACGTCCCCGTACGTCAAAATCCCATCCTTCTTCAGCTCCACATAAACAAAGTCCCATCGTTTTCGTCTCATCTCAGAGAGAAAGAAAAAAAAAATCCGATTTTGCTTGATCGCAGGTACTGGCGCCGCTCCCCATCGGCTTCGCTGTCTTCATGGTGCACCTCGCCACCATCCCTATCACGGGAACCGGCATCAACCCCGCCCGGAGCCTCGGCCCCGCCGTTATTTATAACCAGGACAAAGCCTGGGATGATCAGGTAAGTCCACCAGCCAAGTACTGAAGTGTGTGATTAAATCAAACAAGTTTACTTCATATTCTACTTTTTTTGTGTGCCTGCAGTGGATCTTCTGGGTGGGTCCGCTGGTCGGAGCCCTGGCGGCGGCGGCGTACCACCAGTACATCCTCCGGGCAGCTGCCATCAAGGCCCTGGGATCCTTCCGGAGCAACCCCACCAACTAAGTCTCGAAAGCCTCGGTCTTTCTTCTCGTTTGCTTTCATAACTCAAGTGTATGAGGGAAAGGACATGTCTCCGTTCTCTTATTTCATTCTGTCTCTGTTTCCTATCCCTTATCTTCTTCTTCAACTTCATCTTCATCTGCTTCCTTGTCCTGTGTAAATCTGTAGCGTTTGTCACTTTTGTTTAACTCAACTTGGAGCTGGTTACCTCTCGTCTGCGTGATTATTAATTGGGAGCAGAATCGATCGCCATGGCCCATGGCCACTTAAATTGTCCTCCACTTTGCGTTTTAAAAATACATTATTTTTTAATCATTTTTTCCCGTCTTTTACGTTACACCATTGCATGCTTTTGTCCCCAGCAGCATCAATCATAAGCCGAGACTGTTTAATTTAATTCGGCATTTGGTCGAGGGTAGCTAGGCGTCACTGTCGCGCCATGGCCCGCCGGCTTGTGCTCTGAGAAAAGGGACGAAGACGGGGGCGTGCTGCAGCTTTCATCTTGACGAGGGTAAAGTAAGGAAACGGGGAAAAGCGTTCAGCGTCGCAGAAGATGCCATGACCGAGGCGGGGCCTGAGACTTGGAAGCATGCTAACGGAGGTCACATCGCCAGGGCTCCACCTACGTGGATGCTTGTCATATTCGAGCTTTGCCATTAATGATCATCTTAAGCAAGACGAGTTTTAACAATCTAAAAATGAAAAGATCATCTTCTGTGTGGCCTTTACTAATTCTCTTATGATATCTGAAATGTTTTAGCAAAGATCGACTACCAAGCTAGAGTGAGAATATTTTTGGAGGGGGAACAAATTTGTTAGATAACGAACTCTTGCCGCCTTAAGATAGATTTTGCTACGTTCACCAAACTGGCAAGCTCTGTTTGGTAATGGTTGGTACGGTTAAACAGCTAAGTCGATCCGCATCATTGCGTCTAGCCCGCTCCCATCCATCCTGGCCTGCTTGGTCCAATATGCTTAATGAGCATATGAACTGATACGGTTCTATAAAAACAAAAAAGAATTATATTAAGAAGGAATAATATCCTTCTTTCTCGCGACCTACTAGATCCATTCATAGTGATTTAAAAAAAAAAGGGAAAAGATTAACAAACAAAATAAAAGAAACAAAGTGAAGCGATATAGGTTCCTACATTATTCTCAGCGACTCTCTTGTGCTGGAATCAAAAGAATACATCTTCTAATGAGCATGACATTGTTTTCAGGAGAATAGTAGATTGCAAACAAAAATTTTCACCATCCCACTTCAGTTTAGAACGTGTATAGCTCACTCAAAACCTGGCTTCAGCTAATCGTATAAGAAGAAGAAGCACAAGAAGAAGAAGCCGATGGTGAAGATGATGATGTTGAAAGTAGGGCCATAACATCTTTTAGTGGCAGGCTTGGATTTATCCCAGAGATAACCCCACTAATGAGGTTAGAATCAAGGAACACAACAATGACAGTAATGTCATCGTGGAAATGCCGGCGAGCGGCTCTACCAACATTCTTCAAATCTACTAAAGTAATCTGTCTTCTATTTGCTGCTTCTTGTAGTGCAGCTATGACAAGCATTCGTGCACTTTGCTGCAAGTAAATGACATGTAGCAAAGTTAACAGTCCACTCCATAAGTATCAAGAGTAAAGTTATACATTGGAGGGGAGAAAAATTTTTGCAATAAAATTCTTTAAAAAAATTAAGGCATGTTTAGTCTACGGAATGAAATAAACAAGGAACGGATGCAGCAAAGAGTAGAATAAGAATAAATGGCCTTAATTTTGCTTCATAGAATTCAATAGCCATGAAATAATTATTTGGTTATAAAATGTTGTAAAGAATAGAGAATGAATAGTTTGTACAATGATAAAACATCCCTATAATTTTTATTTGGCTCGTCCACTACCAAACAAACACATCATTAAAATAGTGTACGTGGACCCAACCAGACAAAAAGAAACGGTTGCTTTTCCCTTAAGTTTTGTCTAATTATACTAGTCTTGATACACTTTTCTTGCACAAGCACAATACGATATGATAGTGTATTGTGGAACGAACAAGTGAAAAATAAGAAAATGGAGGAACTACCTATTTGCATTATCGATCCGTTTCAAAATATACTCAAGAATTTGACTGAGAAATATACAACTTAGAGATGAGAAAAGCATACAGTGTTAGGATTCGCTCGAACAATATCAACTGCTTCCTGATTGCCTAAATACTCCCACAGACCATCTGAGGCAAATATAAGAAATTGATCTTCCGGCTCCAATTCTTGTACCAGAATTGATGGCTCAGAACTCAGGAATGGTCTATTGAACGGTTCATTAAGGCGAAACCTTGGAAGTAAGGGCTCACGGTTAAACTCTGTTCTCTTGAGGTAGACATCTCCAATGGATCTAGAAATCTGCAGGCAAGGTCATAAAGCCTTAGAATCAAGGATAACATAGATGTCAAAAGGTCAACGCACATAGACACTGTATAGTATATAATTAGCATGCCCTGGTGGTGGGTTGTTGTATTAATATACACATGAATTTTGTTGTTATTTGGAAAAGTACATCATCATAATCTTTCTTTTGCCACTTTTTTTTTCTTGTTTCACTATCAAGCATTATTTTAGTACATAGTCATGTTACAGTGTTATATATATATATATATAAATATTTATTCTATATTGTTGAAGAAAGAGTAATATGCCAAAAGAATAGTTATAACTAACAAATCCATTTACCTGTATAAGTCCTTTGACACGCCAAATATTGTTAACGAGAAGGACAATCTCTGGGTCATCAGGATGCAAAGACTGCAATTCTTGTCTGACTGACTCAATTGCTGCATTGTGCTCTTCCGATAGCTGGACAGCTATAACTTCTCCGGTGGCACTCACAAGCCTACCTAATACAGCACGGGAATCGCCAAGGTTTGCAACATACAGTGTTCCATCACTGATTACTCCAACCAAACAACAAGAGCCAACTGTTGCTATCTGAGGTCTCACAGGAAATTGTTCAGTGACCAATGACAAGAAACCTTCTTCTGTAGCCTGGAAAGCCCTCCTCAGTATATCGGCTGACATTGTTTGTTCCTCCAATGTAAATCCTATGAAACATCAGATGGAATATAAGATGGCAAACTCTGGAGGCATTTCTCAACCATATTCCATGTTATTGATTTATACATTTGAATCATCAATTGATGCAGAATGGTCGAAATGCAAATAGCCAGATATGCAATTCAATAAACAAGACCATACCAAAAAATCTCTATGACTAAAACGTCGACAAGAAAAGATTTAAAACAAAGATTAGAAATATGGATTAAATGACCACTACGAACCAGGACTGCAAGAATCCAGATTCAGAACCTTACTATTGAGGTGTTGGAAAAGATGATTGGTTATGTACTGGGCAGTCTCAAGACCGCCGTGTCCATCGTAGATGCCCACGAAGGTTCCAAAGGGGCCACGAGCGTCCATGCTCAGCGAACCTGATTCAATCTGTCTCTTGTCTTCAATTAGGAAGTTGCCCTGGACGGATGCCATCGAGTACTCCCCGAAAAAGTGACGCCCTGCGTCCGTGGACCAAACCAGCCGATCTCGCGGCGGACTGGTGCCGCAAGGCGAGAAGCAGGACTTGAAGAACTTCATTAGAGATTACCTCCGCCAGATGGTTAGCTAAATAGACAACCAATGAATCCCCCTTCTTTCTTTGCAATCAAGAAGAACAAGAAGACGGTATGAATATGCTAAACTCCACCAGATCGCACTCTCAGGCTTCGGAAAGGGATTCACGCATAAATCTCTTGAAAACTCGCACTCCTACTTCTCAGAAGCAATCGAGAGCCAGACTCGGTGCCTCTGCCAGATCTCAGAAGCCGCGAGGGATGGACGAAGCTCAAAAGCTGCAAAGCGCGACGATGCGGTGATTGTGGAAGAGGAATGAGGCAGGAAGGAGATGGGAATCGGCGAATGGGAGAATCGACGAAGGGGGAGAAGGAGGCGAGTTGCACAAGGCCGTGGAGCGATCGGCTCAATTTAAAGGCAGAGAGCTTCAAAATTAAATTAAATTAAATTAAATTAAACTAAACAAACTAAACAAATGAAGACAGGGAAGCTCCGGAAAATCAAGAATCCAACGAAATAGAGCTCCGGTCCCAGCCGTCGGATCCACCTCCGCCCCCACAAAAAATAAACCAAACAAATTGCCCCGCCACATCGGAAAATCAATTTTGATTATATAATATTTTCAATATATATTAGAGAGCTTTCATTAACAAATATATTTTTCAATATAATATTAAATTATCCTAAATATCTTTTGATATATTATATGTGTTTAATGTTTGGAGGTTATATTTGAGTATTTTGAATGATATATTATATTTGAGTATTTTAAAAGATGATATGAAAATTGAGGCCGTGTTTGAATTTTCACATTTTTTTCAAGTTATGGAGATCTTTAATTTTGTATTTTTTAAAAAAGAAAAATTATAGCTATATTAAAATTTAACTCAATACCCTAAATATGCAATATAAACATAGTAAAAATATATTTATAAGTTTTAAAAATAAAAACTCACCTTGTAGTCATATTTGTCATGCACGACTATTATTTCACCTAAAATACATTTTAATTTCAATAGCGACCAACTGACCAAGTATCATTAATGCTTATCTTACTGTAAGAAAAATAATGATTAGCGATTCAAAATTTTAGTCACAAGATTTTTGATAATTAATGTATTTAACGATGGAATTAAATTTTTATCGCTAAATTTATGTTGCTAATTTTAACGACGCTAATTTTATTATGAATTTTATCAAATACATACCTTAATAATTAAAAAAATTGTATATAATTACAATATCAATATCAACACCAATCAAAATAATATTAATATCAATAATCAAGGTCAACAATAATCAAAATTTAATTTACTAACAACATCTAGATAAATTCATCAGTGTAGCAAAAAGTGATTCGCTTGTCCCTAGCGCCGTCAAAAATTATCAGGGTAAATTTTTTATAGTGATCGACTCTACCGTCGAAACAACCCCATATTCAGAAACCTCTAAGAGATTTTTTAAAATCTCTGAACGAATTTTGATTCAAACTAAACAGCTCTTGATTCTGATTCTTGAGTTAAAAATTATGATATTTTAAAATTCAAGAGGTCTTCTTGGGTCGATCCTGTATCAGTCATCCTGGGTTGAAAAGAATTCATCATTTATTTCATATTCATGAATAAAGATTCAAGCGCTTCACATTGAATATATCAAAAGTCTTCAAGTGAATAGGAAAGTGCAATCAATACGAGTTGTCATTAATCTTCTATAGTATCTCACATGAGCAAATCTTTCAATCTTTAAGCTTGTTATACTCTCCCATAGGAAAACGATCACAAGTTAATACAATCCAAAAAAAGTCGTCGACATTAGAAAGTACCTAATGATTATGACAATCATAATGAATAATGCAAAGGACTATCAAATCTACTCTTGGACTTCTAATCAATAATCTTCAAAATAGGAATGATATTTTTCTTCTTTTTTGAAAGTCTTTCTAATATCTTCCTTGGCTTGTTTAAGTACACCCAATAAAAATATGATTGAGGGCTTTTTGTCACCATCAATAAGGTGTACAACTTTTACTAAAAGGGTGAAAATATTCAAAGCCAAAGAAATATTATTCCAAAAAGTGATATTTGTTACCGTTGCCTCAGTTACTTTCCCCTTCACACTGTGAGATCAATGTGATCGATAGAAGGGGTGAATATTGATAATGATTTTTCAGATAAATCAGATTAAATACAGCAGAAGTAAACAAGTCAAACACGGCAAACACCTTATTTTTTACTTGGTTAGGAGTCTATGACGACTCCTACTCCAAGGCCTACAGTCCTTGACCGTTTTCGTTGGGCAATACTATAATTCGTGAATGAAGTACAAGAGTTATGATTAGGTACAAAAAAATAAAAATTATATCGACGACACTAAAAGAAGGAATTTGTTGCAAAAGCGGTGTGTTGTCGATCTTGAACTTCTTGAGCGCAGAGAACTCGAGCACGGAAGCTTTATCGTTGAGATTTCGAGAGCTTGAGTTGATGTCCGAAGCAATGGGTGTGAAACCCTTTTTATACTTGATCTCGGGCGCTTGATAGGCTATAAGGGCACCCTACACATCACCGGCTCAGCCACATCTTTATAGACAGACTCGGCCAACCTTTATCCTGTTCTTGGGCGCCTGGGAGCAGTGAGGCGCCTGGGGGCTGACGTGGTGCGTCCAACCAACGACCACCAACTCAACTTCGTCACCTGCTGAGAAAACCCATCTGGGGCGCTTGAATCCTCTCAGGCACCTGGGTTCTCGGGCGCCTAAGCCCTCTCAGGCGCCCCTGATTAAAGCAGCTGGTTCCTTTAGCTTACAACCAAAGTTAGTTCAAAAACACAATATAATAAAATAAATGCATGAATGACAGTCAGAATTGTCTGGTTCTGAAATTGGACTTCAAATGAAATCCTAGGTCGAACCGACGCCTACTGTTTCCTCTTTCAGGGAACGCGTCCTCACCTACTCCACTCTGGAAAAGTTATCTTTTGTCAACTGGCTCCTCCGGTTGGACTTTTGCTCGGCCTCCGAAACTCCCGATTCTCGAGACGTCCATTCCTTGACCCGTCTCTACTTTTGTCTGTGGTCTTCGCTCGGCTAAGTCTTCTGCCCGATCTTCTGGATCAGGTCTTCGGTGGCCAGTCCCCGACCAGGACTTCGTGCCCAATTCCTTGAACCAGGTCTTGGTGCCCAACCCTCGGTCTGGTCTTCGATTCCCAGCCCTTGGCTAGGACTTCGTACTTAGTCCTCGACCAGGTCTTCGTGCATAGTCCTTGACCATGACTTCATGTTCAACCCTGCAGGTCAAGACTTCGTGCCTAGGTTAACTAAGACTTTCCTGCAGACTAAGTAAATTCATTAGATCACCACATAAATTTAACTTTGAGCCCTTTGTCATTATCAAAATCAGGTTCGATCTGGTGCTTACAACACCAACACACACTACTCCTTAATTTTGTGTTGTTCCACTCCTCAAATGTAAACATAAGTCTCAGTTAATTTTTCTTGCTTTTGAGACTTTTCAATGTAAAAAATGAAGTAGCAAATCTAGTCACCTCCCGCCTCACAATTTCCCTCTTCTTGGTATATTTCCTCATAAAAGTCAAAATTTTATGATGTGTATAGATGAATATTGTTAGAATCTTTGCTTTTTCAAGTATATCAATAAACTTGAATAACTTTCCAATTGCTTCAAGCATGAGGTTGATTGTATGAACTGCACAAGAGGTCCAAAAAATTAGAAGTTATATATCCTTCAATAACTCTGCGGCTACCATATTGTTTGTTCACTATTAGGACATGTAGAGAGTTAGAGGGGGTTGAATAACTTCATTCACCTTTTCAATTATGATTTTTAGCAAGTACTCAAAGCGAAGACTCCACAATGCTAACACCTTTCATTTACTTAATCTCCACCATCTTGAAATAACTAATCCAAGGATCTGCACCGTGCACACAACTCCACTACGAACACACTCCTTCTCGAAAATAATTCAGAGGTGGAGAAACCTTATACAAAATCGAAAACAAGAAATACTAACAAGATATGCAAACTAGGTTACAAAAGAAATCGAAAATGATTACACTAATAAACCTTGCTTTCTTGCTCTTTTCTTACTTTGGATTAGCTTCTTGATGCTTGGAAAATATAGCCACACTTCTCCTCCAAACCCTCAAGAATTGGGCTTGAACAATGATTTCCAGATCTTTTGTAACCCTTCACAAAAATCCCTTTCTAGGGTTTACTTTTGCTTCCCATTCGATTTGCTCGTTCAAATTTGCATACCGGTTCTTTTTGAATGTCTAATCAATTGGTAAATCATATCAATCAATTAGAAATCTTCCAATCGATTGCTCTAATTGATTCAGAAGAGAAAAAGAGAAAAATTCGTAATTGATTGCCCAATCAATTCCCAACATTTTTGTTTTCTCGCGACAAATGCCCCAATTAATTGGAAAGACTATAATTGACTCCCAACCTCACTCTAATGCAAGAATACCTCCTAATAAATTAGGCAATCACCCTAACTGATTCAAACATATTCTGTTCGATCAAGAAAATGGCCCTAATCGATTAGACCAATTGATTCGAGTCATTTCCGTGCTCTGGCGAAGTCAGATCCTAATTGATTAGGAAATTATCTTAATCGATTGGTTTGGGGCCAATCCATTACCTTAATTGATTGCCTTATCCTAACTTACTTGATCCAAGTCTAGGATTTCCTTGTCCATCGTTCAGTTAACCATGACTTGTTGGAATTTTGTGTTGTCTAACATCCGGTCAACCTTTATCTGCTAGGGCTTGTTTACCAAGTATTCGATCATCCCTTGACCCACTTGAACTTTCCATCTCGTGTCAACTTTCAATTGGACTTTTCTTTATCTAACCTCAGTTAGGGCTATTCACTTGGTAGATAGTTAGGGTTTTCCTTTGCCAACATGTGATCCTCCTTGACCCATTGGACTTTTCCTTGCCTAACCTAGTTAGTGTTGGTCTTGTGCTAACCAGCTAGAGGGAGAAGGGGGGCGGGAGTGAATAGACTTGCAAATATAAAACTAATCTTTTGTAATATCTTAGCAAAGATAGAAAATTAGTTTAGCAATTAATAATAAAAAATATAAACATATAGAGATACTAAAATTATTTGGTTGTAACCAGGGTGATTGCTAATCCAAAACAGTTAAAAAGCTCCATTACAAGTATCTCCTTTGTTGTATGCAGAAAAACCTCTTATAGACTTTTTAAAACTCAGAAAAGACTAGGAAAAGGAATTATAATTGTTGTCTCACAATCCTAGCTCTAGGGGTTATTTATAGCCCCTAGATAAACTTTATTCGTTGTTGTGCGGTACTCCCGGGTGCCTATGTTTGTTGGGGGCGCCTGAGTTGGGTCAACTCTTATTCGCATCGTAACGAATGAGAAAAAAACTAGTTTTTGGATAACTCAGTCTATCCCGAGCACACAAGATAGCCCGGGGCACCTGAAGTCTAGGCGCCCGAGATAGCCCTGGGCGCTTGGACTCCGAGCACCTGGAAGAGTCCCGGGTGCCTGAAGTTCAGGTGCCCAGAACATCTCTAGGCCCCAAGTTGCTGGTCAATCTCCGATTAACCAATTCTTGGTTCTTTGGCTGATTTAGCGACTGACTGGAGTTGAGTTCATCTGAACCAACTCCGACCTTCTGGTTGAACGACCTTCCTCCCCAACTTCTAGTCCCTCTGATGTCGCACACGCCCTTCTCGTCCACTGGTTTACTCTTTCGCAGCCTTTGCGTCTCTAGGATGCACCAAACCCGTCGGCTCCTTCCCCGTGCCATCCTTCTCATCTGCTTTGTCTTCTGCTCAATTTCTTATACACTTAAGCTCCTACTTACTTAGACACAATGATCAAACCACATAGGACCTAACTTGACTTGGTTGATTACATGAAAACTCACATGGGGTACTTACAATTAGGATTTTCCATTACCTAACCACAGTTAAGACTAGTCACTCAGTAGACTTCTCTTTCTTGCATAACCGCAATTAGGACTTTCTAGACAAGTACCTGGTCGTCCTTGACCTACTTCACCTCTTCTCATACAATGTCAAATATCTGGTCAATCCTTGACCTACTTGACCTCTCACATATTATCCAAACACAAAAGCTCAAGTTTGAGCCAACCTTAGCTTAATTAAGCCGGTCAACCTTGATCTCAGAAAGATTGCACCAACCGTCACTACTTCGAGGTGGCAAAAGGAAATTCGCTTACCCCAACGCCCCCGCCAACCCATCCTGGAACCAACACGGAGAAGGTAAATTACGGGGGCTACTAGTCTGGATGTTATGGCTAGTGCGTACTAACCATCACTACTTGAACCACATGTTGATAGCTAATTTCATTAATGTATTTTTTCACAAACTCATAGATGTAAGCCCCAATGTGTGCTTCCATGGAATCTTTAATAGAACCAAAGAATGAAGTATCTAGTTTATAATTAATACATAAATTCATAATTCTCTCCTATTGTGATCCGTCCATTCATCCGTTATAATTGAACATCTATTTTTTATTCATCATTTTTCATGCTTTTTTAGAGATAATTTGATTCTCTCAATTTCTTATTTCAAAAATGACTTTCTTAGAAGATATTGACTTCGGGATTTGTAGCTCAAACTGAATTGGACCGTTCCTTAAAAGGTTGCCTCTGACAAATGCGGAGAGGGTGAGGTTGGCTGCCTCAAGTGTCATTTAAAATATTAATTTTACCAATGATAAATAAATAGACTAAATTGAATATCAACAAACCTAAAAATAATTATATATTATTAATATTGATCCCGGCCCAACTTACGGGTAGCTCGGCCAGCCAGCCTAGCGCCACGAAGGCCCCGTAGAGGGGCCCACGGAGACCTCACTCGGGGAAGTCCTGAGCTGGGGACCCTCCCGAACCATTGACAAACTGACCCTGGTCGAGATCGGGCAGGTCGATGTCAGGATCGATGGCTCGGCTTTTCTCTACAAGACGGTTAGCACAACACAAGATATAGAATAAAACAATGCTAACTCACAGTGTTTTACTTGGTATCCACCCCTAAGGGTGACTAATCCAAGGATCCGCACGAGTTCACCACCTCCACTATGAAACCCTCCTTCAAGGTGGAGAAAACGTTTACAATCTTATGCTCTTCCTCTTTACAAGATGCAAGTAATTACTAGAGGAAAGGCTAAGGACTCTTGGCACTAACAGCACTTCATTACACACAAGAGCCGTATGTTGCTTGAGCCAAATAGTCCTCCTTATATGTGAAAAGGACAGATTTGTAGTCTGTCCAGTCTCACACCAGTCGACTGCCCCGGCATTAAATGTCGTCCAACGGCTAGCCAACGGCTAGTTTTGGAGTATACCAGTCAACTGCCCCGGGCCAGTCGACTAGTCTGAAGCTGCGAACTTTCTGTGGGTTTTGGCAGTCGACTGCCACAGGGCCAGTCGACTGCCCTGCCTCCCAACTCAGCTCCTAGCCACTCGGAACCTTCTCCTTCGCGTGTGCCTTCAGGTCTGCTCCCTTGGCTCGCCTCTTGAAGTCCTCTTCCTCTGGCTATCGTCCCTCGGATGCGCACACAAGCCTTCCCTTGGCTTGCCTCCATGCCACCCTTCACGTATGCCCTTTGAAGTCCACTTCCCGGCTTGCCCTTGGAGCTCTCCTCCCTCAGCTCTCGTCCCTCGGATAGGTCCACCTGTGTGATTCTCCAAGTCCTGCAAACTCAATCACACATGTCAAATACAATACAAAACCCTAACCTTAAACTTATTGACACACACATCAAAACCATGATCTTCCCGATCATTCTTGGGCCGATTGCCTCAACAGTCGATCCCGGGCACCTCCTGACTCGGCCATCAAATCTAGTTTCCTGACCAGGGCTAGGTCGGGAAGATCAGTCTTCTGCACCCTGCAGACCTGACAACCAGTAGATTCGAAGGATGGCAAAGCAAATATAGTTCTGCCAACGCCCGACTCATGGCGTACCCTGTGTCACTCGCCTATACTACACCCAACCTGGGTCGTACCACTCGGACCTGCCGATCGTCCATCGGTCTCCGGATCAGTCTTTCCTTACATCGCCCCTACATCAGGACACCCTGGGGACGACCATGACGTCAGGGATAACAACGCCCATCTTACCCAATCATAACATTTATATTCCGCTGACTCGATATATGATTGTACTATCCGAGTACCCTGCGCCATGTCGCGGTATCTCTAGGTGATCTTCCATGAGCTGACAAGCAACATACCCCCGTCTCATTGACATAGACAGGGATTATCAGCTCCCCCGGCTATATAAGCCCCTCCCTTTCTCATTCCGCAGGTATGCGCAATTGCACTTTCCTCTACTGCATTTTCTTTAGCTGTCTTATATTCCTGCGGATACTGACTTGACCGTCGGAGGACCTAACTGGGGAAATTTTCCGGCGGATTGGCTAACAGTCACTGTCTCACAGGTCGGTGCCAGGTCAGTAGCTAGCGACACTCGGGCAATCATCTGACCTTTGAGACTTCCACCTCGCTTTGCGATAGGATCAAATATTATTATTATTATTAGCTACTTATCAGTAGCTACTGATATACAAAATTTTTCAACAGATATATGGCTAAGGTTACAATTTCTTCAAAGTTGCATGGAATGAGATAATGTCTTCCAACGTGCCTTCTTTCTTGAAAACAAATATTGCATTACTTAAAAAATCATGACTAGCAGAACCAAATCAACTTTGATGAATAAAGGAAAAAAAAAATCTGAGCACCAGTTGAAAGGCCATGCAAACATGAAAACATGATAGTTGGAATCAACTCTTCTAGTTCAATCGTGATTGTAGAATCCAGTGCTTATCTAGATCACTTCAATGATGACCTACAAATAATTTTTAAGTGGGTAGAAATCACAGTAAATATATTGGTGAAATCAAACCAATTTCAATCATGAATATGATTCAAAAACACAATTGCTGCATTTTCTATCTAATAGCTCGAGATGTAATATGAATCCATTTATAAACATGTAACAGGTTAATTAGTTCATTTAGAACAGGTTAGTCAGCTCAGGCGATGGAATATTGATCTCGATGCGAGACCGCAAACAACGTCGCGGCCCAACCTTGAATAATATTGGTGCAACATGGGACCCTTTAGTGACAATGGAAGTGTTTTAGGTCTCGATTGAGATGTGTTAATGAAAAGGTAATTGATATGGACGTTGATAAGCTAGAATTAGGGTTTACCCAATTCGAGTCAGTGGAATGGCTAAATGGATGTGACCTAACTTGGTGGCTATCAACATGGATCCAAATTATAGCCAGTCCTTTTTCCTTAGCCTTCTCAAACCACACCCTAGCCCAACCAACAAATCAACAAACATCTCGGCGGGCTGGACCCGGACCCAACGGCCCAATAAAAAATAGCCCAAAAATCTCACCATGATTAGAAGAAGCTACGAATAATACTTAACGAATCTTATCATCTTATTAACTAACATATATTACTCTACCAACTTCCAAATAACCATGAGCTTATGTGTTCGTCTTCTTTATTATGTGTTCTAATGAGATTTGATCCGATAGGGTGGAGACTCGGTCAGGTAAGGTAGGAAGCCCGGTCGGGCGGGGACTCGGTCGGGTAAGGACAGTCGGGCGCATATGGTATTAACCTAGCCTGATAAATACACTGGGGATACGTGGATCCAGTCCGAGCGGTGATATCCGGTCGGGTGATCCTGGTCAGTAGAACCCGACCTAGAAGGTCCAGTCGGGCGGACGAAACCACGCGAGCCCCCTGAAAAATTGGATACCGAGGGTGTAGCTGACTGTCGAGCGAACGATTCCAGTCTGGCATGCTCGACCGGACGACTCAATCACCCCTGCCAATGAGATCACACCCCACTCCCGATCGGCCGGTCGGACGGGTAAGTACCAGGAACGACCGAACCCACTCAGGCGACTGGCTCACCCAAGAGCCGTTGATAGTCGAGAGGCCGAGCCCCTCCGTGTGACCACTTTCGGTCGGTCGGCCAGATCCCGATGGATTCACGGCTACATAACAGGATCAGCCCGAGTGGCCGCATTGTTTGAGTCGTTTAATTATGATCAAACTCTCTCAAATACAACAAGATCTTCCAAATCTTTTCATTATGAGGAAAAGACACCTGTCATGATCACGTCTTTCTAGAGTATCAGATATTAATGAGGATGGAAGTGATAGCCTAAACAGACCTTTGGGTGGCTGTGTCAGATCCTCGGGGAGACTAAGGTTGTCAGGAGATTAGGTCAGAAGATTGACTTTTAATGAGATAAAACAACCCTGACAAGACAGGGACCTCCCCCTCCCATATATAAAGCCCCCTTGATACTTTAGAAAAGGGATTCGGCTGTTGAAACATTTCCTCTTCATCTTCTGCTTTCTGTGTCCCCCTTTTGGGTCCAATTCTAACTCAGCTCTGTCCTACCTACTGACTTTTGATCCCGACTTGAACACCACTATAACTCTTCCATCTGACCGAGTTATCTGAGTAAGAGCCTTGTCTACTTATCGACGGGATCAAGATTGATGGAAATTATTTCATTATGCAACTTCTTTATATATATACCATGGCGTGAAGCTTCTTCTCCATGATTTAGGTTGGTAATCTGCGCAATAACCGGGGCCGTTTCGTCCATGTGATATGGATGATAGGAGTCGGTGGAAACAGAATCCATGATTTGTTTTATTTTCATATTTTTTTTTTCACACGTTACGTTGCCAAAATTCATGCAAGTTACGACCAAATCCCTAGCTCGCAATTGTTTGATTTCAGGAAAAATATAAGGCGACGATTCATGATCATCTTTCAAACTATTTCTTTTATTCTATGCCACCTCGTTCTCTGGGAGGTACAGATTTAATTAAGTTCGCCGGAAATGGAGCCCGAGCTCGCAAATTCCAGAGCGGAACGCCGCAATGGCCTCGCGGAGTGCTTCTGCCTCGCTCGCCGTAGCATCGGGAGGAGGATGAGGTTCGCCGCGGAGGAGGAAGGCCGCCAACCGGCCGGCTCTGTCGGGAGGGTTATCTCTGCCGAGGAAGCCGACGACGGAGTGGTGCGGGTCCGAATCGTGGTGAGCAAGCGAGAGCTGAAGTTGATGGTGGCCGCCGCCGCTTCGGTGAGCTTGGACTCGAATCGGCGGCGGCGCCGAGGGTCCCAAGAGCCGCTGCAGGGCGCGGAGCAACGGTTGCAGGGGCTCCGCCAGCGGCACGCGCGGTTCGCGGCCGGGAGGATCGGCAGGTGGTCGCCGGCGCTGCGGAGCATTCCGGAGGAGGATTGAAATTATGCTACTGTAGATTAACTGTCATTTTAAATAATAATAA
This sequence comes from Boesenbergia rotunda, assembly GCA_024364735.1. NCBI lineage: Eukaryota > Viridiplantae > Streptophyta > Magnoliopsida > Zingiberales > Zingiberaceae > Boesenbergia > Boesenbergia rotunda. The sequence goes on from JAGFNQ010001701.1 coordinate 376,437, forward strand.
TAATAATAAATCAGATTGAAAATTTATAGGTCATGACAAATAAAATTAAGAAAAAAAATTTTGTTAAAACAAAATAAGATTGCATGGGCTTTGCGATCAAAGAATCCTATCTATTTCTTCCCCAAATATTCTCTAATCCATTTTTATTTTCACAAATAACATGATTTAATTTACTATATTTTTAGTATCGGTAAATCTAGTTGGCCAATAAATTTTTATAAATAAATAAAAATTAATTTAATATAAAAAATATAATTTAGTATGAAATAAATAAAAAGAATATAATTGGGTTTAGATACTTTTAATAATGATATTAAAAATTATTTAAAAATATAATGGATTTATATATTTTTTATAAGTTAAAAAATTAATTTAATATGAAAATAAATAAGATAGGATATAATTTAATATGAAAATAAATAGAAAATAATATAATTTAATAAGAAAATAAATAAGTAAAGGTAAAATTAGAAAAAAAATATTAATTAAAATTTTTAACTATTTTTATTTATCTACTATGGCCAATCAAAAATCTGATTATTTAACCGTATTTTTTTAATATATAGCACTGAAGTTGACAATCCACGAAATAACAAAGTTAAAAGAGAATTAAGAAGCGTTTCGGCAATGAAAATGGTAATGAATTTTAATTGAAAAGTTTATGGGTTTAGTAATAATTTAGTAGGGGTTGGATTATAAAATTAAGGTATCATATGATTCTGATTCCTGTATATCAAGTATTATAAATGAAAATGAAATCTCCTTAATATTTCCATCTAAATGAAGAATAGTGGGCGCGCGCACTTACTGATGCATGAGTTAGAATTGGAGAGGTCAAGTCCGACGGGATGGATTGATGATTAATACATGAATATTATTATCATAAAGTCCGGGGGTCAAAATATAACAAAGTCAGTGTGCCCGCCCCTCCCCATGCACTAGTCACGGTATCCGCCATAGTAGCCTCCGTGATTTACCTCCTCCGTCAGGGCCGTCTTTAGGCATAGGCCATTAAGGCCTATGCATAGGGCCTCAATTTTTATTGGGCCCATTATTTTTAATATATTAAACATATTTTTATTATATTTTAATGGAATGGAAAAGAATAGGGTTTTGGTAAAAAATTTACATATCTCATTTTTTAGTCAAAACTATAGATTTTATAAAAATCGTATTATTGTTCCAATGGATAGAGTCATAGGAGACTCTCTTTTTAATATTTTAAATTTAATTTTTATCATGTATATTATTTTATAAGATCTAATGTATTCATCTTCAATATCTTTCAACTCTAGCATTCTCTTGTTACATTTATCTTTTTTGGTAGTGACTTTTTCTCTTCTGGTTGGTAAGAACATGAATTAAATTTTTTTTTATCAATGCATGCAAAATAAAATTATTAGTATTTTTTTGAATTCCCCCTCTTCCCTTGACTAGTTTTCCTTCTTTGTACTTCTCTTGCTCATTGATATTGGGAAAAAGAAATTACACCTAACGCTGTCATGTTGATCTGATTGGTGCTACTATGCTCCTTGCTTGATTAAGTTCAAATGTTGAGGGATTCATCCATATTGTGTTCGATCGAAATAGAGGATTTTATTATTTTTGAGCAATAGTAAGTTAGATATTTTTATCATTTTACTTCCTTATAGACACTAAATTTAACTTTTATTTATATGTATTTACAGAAATAAATTTTTTGGCTTCCCTTTTATTTTTATTCTATCATTTACAACTATTTTGGTTTAGGTAATAAAAAATATGATTTATTTTTTTCTTTTGTTCTGTGCCTAAAATGACTTATTTAATTCTTAATAAATGATAATGACTTATTTGATCTCGTATGATTTTTATTTTCTAAGTATTATATTTAGTTGTGTCATTTTGTAAATATATTATTTATTTATTTATTTTGGTTTGCGGTGATGATGAGTTGAGAATAAAAATATGATTTTTTCTATTATATATTGTCTAATTTCATTTATTCCTTGTTATAAGAGTTATTATTTTCGTTTTTCATTTGAATAATTAGACATATATTTTCCCTATTTTTTTCGCCTAGGGCCTTAAATAGTCTTGAGTCGGCCCTGTCCTCCGTGTTGGCTCTGGGATGGATTGACGGGGCGCTGGCGAGTGAATCGCCTTTACCATTAGAATCGAAGAAAGCAGATCCACTGTCTCACTTTGCCCTCGTCCCATCTGTCTCATTCGTTGGCGATGGCCGACGAGTCGTCCAATCGTCGATCGGATACCACCATCGGCCTTCGACTATCGCCTCAAACAAAACTATATCCTGGGGTACAGTGAATCCGTCGGGATCATCACAATTACGATCTCATTGGATTCATCGTCGAATTCGGTGAGATTGTAATTGCGACGATTCCGACCGGTTAATCTTTTTTTTTAGGATATTATTTAATTCGGGATGATGATAAAAAAATCATCGATGATATTCGATCGACGATCGAACGACTCGTCAATCATCGTTGATAAGTACAAAACAGACGGACAAGAATCCCGTCTGAGAATCGGAGGGGTCGTTGGAAATGCTCGTTCCTCAATGAATACGAGAGAGAAAGAATCGAGGCAATATCGTGCAGAAAGAGAAAAAGGATCGAGTGCGAGAAGATATATCGAAGCAGAAGATGCCTGCCTCCCTGTTACCATTAATTAATTCCGTCAGACCAAGATTCCCTCATTTACTCTTCGCCCATCCTCATTCATTTGCCTTCCTCATAATCAATGCTCTCCACCAAAACTCACGAAGCTATTAATTATACCACCAAAACAGTTGAGTAATTCACTTTGACATTGCAGCTATATGCGCAATTACAAGTGTGGTTTTGGGTACCTTCCTGTCTCATTCCCTCACATGAAATGTGTTCATGCATACGTTAGAGAACAGAACAGAACAGAACAGAGCAGGCAGTAGTATGTATACTAATGGCGACAGCAGAAGAAACCTCAAAAGTTGGTGGAGCAGGGCATCATTCATATTTATTAACTACCCCCTTAAATGCTTCGCCATGCCTGCATTAATTCCGTGATATCTTCTTAATGATCCATTAATGAGCTCGCATTTTATCAGAACACTCTTCTTTTGAATTGAGAGGAAGAGATGCTCACAATTTCTAGTATTAATGCTCTAGCCCTGCTTCTCTCCTTGGGTAGCCGGGGCGATGTTAATGCATGCCTTTGGCCTTCTTTAAATTCCCACACATTCCTCTTCTCCTTTCTCACTCTCTAGAGAGTTTCTCTCGTCCGCCTTCTTAATTTCTCCTTCCTTTTTGTTTTCTTTCAATAATTGAGAGGCGATATTGTTTGCATATGGAAGGAATACACATGAAATTGTTACTATGATGTTGGCTCGGTTCACTCAAGAGTATATACTACTTTCTGTATACATAGATAGATCGTATATTTTGATTGAGCCGTGCCAATATCTTAGAAACTTTTCATTCGATCGCTTCGTATTCGCTTCTCCTAAGGTACTTATATCTTTCAATATTTACTAAGTCAACATTTATCCTCCATTTTTAAATTTAGTTAATTAAGGAAGAACAGCCCATTATGTCCTAGCTAGTTATTGATTTTTTTTTTTCATAAAAAATGGATCATTCAAAATGAAAGATCTAGTCAATCATATTAGCAGTTAAGTGTAAACTAATTAGATATGATATATTCAGAGCAATTGTAACTAAAAGTGAGGTTGAGGGTTTAAATTATATATGATATTATTACAAATGTTATATTGAAAAATGATAATAAAAAAAATGCCCAGCGTTATAAATTAGATCGCCATCACTCAACTACCCATTAAACAAATATCCACCGACTCAGTGAGCCCATCAAATCTGACTGAGAAGATAGACAATAAATCCAGCGCGAGAGAATAAAGCGATTTGATAGTAAAAAGTACACAGAAAGGGTCAATAAATGTAATGTGTAGCATACGCCTACAATTTCATTAGAAGACGCATTCTATTTGATATTATTAATAATACTACACTTTAATTTTTTTTAAAAATATTCCTCTATTATTTATTTATCTGAATTAAAATGCTAAAACAGTCTCTCCCAAACAATCACAGTAAAAAAAATTAATTTAAAATTCAGCACTTTAATTTTTTTTAAAAGCGTTTAATTGGCCAAAATCTACCGGTTAAGTTGTCCGTCTCGTTAATAAATTCACTGGTTCGTTGTCCGCCAGATCTTACCTCGATCGTTATTGGTTAAAAATCAGTGGGGACATGTGGTTCGGCTGGGACCGGAGCCACGCGACGGACGGGCATATTCCTAACGGAAGGGAAGATTCTGTCCGAATATTCTTCTGTTGCAAAATTGGCTCCGTCGTCCGTTTCGCCGTTACGCCGTTATAAAGTTCCCTTTCTCTTCGCCTAGGTTTTCTGGCTCGCTTCTGAGTTCGAACCTCCTTTCTCTCCGGATTCCATCGATTCGGCGATGAGCAGCAATTGCATGGGCCAGAACCTTGAGGAGGCCTTCAAGATCGGCGGCCGCGACAAGAAGGGCCGCTATGTCCTCCGCATCGTCGGAAAATTCTTCCCTGGTACGATGACAGACGGGTTGATCCATGATCCTTTTGTTGTTTTAATTTGGTGTTTTCGATCGATGGATTTGGGTTGTGATTTGGGATTCGGATGTGTCGCAGCGAGGGATCTCAATGCCGACGGAGGCACGGAGGCGCTAAGGAGCTTCCTGGAGAGGAGGGTGTTCCCGGCGCTCGGCGCGGCGCCATTCGTGGTGGTGTATATGCACGCTTACGCGCAGAGGGCCGAGAACTACCCCGGCTTATCGGTGCTTCGGTCCGTCTACGAGGCGCTTCCTGCCGGAGTCCGAGACGGGATCCGCGCCGTCTATTTCGTCCACCCTGGCCTTCAGGCCCGCGTCTTCTTCGCCACCGTCGGACGTTTCTTCTTCAGCGCAGGGTAAGCCCTCGATCCCCTTTCCTTGCTTGCACATTTGCACTAACGATGCAGGTTAACGATTAACCTTTACATAAAGAAGAAGAAGAAGAAGAAGGGGCCAAAAAAAAAAAATCAAAAGTAGTTGTCTTTTTTCTCAACCTTTTTCCTCGCAATTCAGCAGATTCATCATCACCCGGCCCGTTCTGTTGTTTATTTTGAATGATTAATCATTATGACAAACTGTGTGTAATTTGTTATCGACGGTGGAGCAGCTTGTACAAGAAGCTTCGGTACGTGAGCCGGCTGGAGTTCCTGTGGCAGCACATCCGGCGAGGGGAAGTGGAGGTCCCCGAGTTCGTGCAGGACCATGACGACGAGCTCGAGCACCGGCCGCTAATGGACTACGGCCTCGTGGAGAGCGACCGCCACCATCGGGCCTTCGACGCGCCCGCCATGGACACCGCCGCCTCCATGCACTCCCTCCGATGCATCTCTTAGCATGGTCGGTCGTAGCAGGATCGCCGCTGGCGACCTTGGTTTAGTTTTTGTCCGTGGATGCAGACAAGCCCCAAGTGTAGATAAACGCATCCGTATGTTTCGATAGCTGTTCGTGATGAATAATGATCAAGAAAAAATTATTCTCAAGTAATTTTGATTGGGTTATCTGAAAATTTTCTCTGTATTTTTTAATCTTCAATCAGATGGCAAGAGTTTATTTTATGGTCAAATTGGAAAATAAGTTTTTTTATAAAATAGACAAATAATTAGTCTGGTCGATTTTTTTGACTTACTAATTACTATATAAAATATTTAATCTGTTATATATTCATATAAATGCTAAAACAACAACCCTTATAATGCTATTTTATTTATACTTTCCTGTTTGATTAAATGCATATACTGCTACTGAATCCGTCTCGTAAAATAGCTAAGTAATTAAGATGACGACAACTATCAATAAAATGATCAAATAAGCTGATAAGAAGCAATTTTGTTTTTAGTATTAACATGAAATATCAATTCATTTTGAAGTCATCATGGAAGAGTAGGTAAATCAATTTTACCAATTTAATATTAAAATTATTATCTATATTTAAATGTAACAATATAATTCACGGTTAAAAAATTGCCCATTGATTAATATCTACTGCATGAATATGCAAATTGAATATATTTTTCTAAATTTAATATATTTTCAATCGAATTGAATATGTTTATTTTTCTACGACCAACCGATTAGTTAAGGAAAATAAAAAATCATATTAAATTTAATAAAAATATAATATTTTAATTGCCCAATCAATTCAACCTAAGCCAATTTGTAAGTGGAAAAAATATAATATATTCTTTCTAAATAATATTGAATTAGGAGAATTATATTAACTTTTAAACTTTTTATACCTATAAAAAATAAGGGTTCTATTATTTCACTACCAACCTAGCTAATTGATTGCCAATTTAATTTTAATTGATCAGAACTGTCCAATCACAATTGATTCATCTTAAACTAATCTATTGATATGAGCTCCCAATCGATTAATTAGGTTAAAAAAGAACCTTATTCAATTTGATAGAAAATATATTAGATTATTTTTAAATAATATTAAATTTATGAAAAATTATATCTTATTTGAGACTTCTGTACCTTAAAAAGTATGAATAATTAGATAAATCCATATGCATTGGGGTTTGAAGCAAACAAAGGTTTGCAAGTAGAGAGTGAGGATTTTTTTTTTTTTTTGGTAGAGGGACAAAAACAGAATTTTCTCATAGGGCGTGGGGACAAATAATCTAAGAATTAAGAATGCGATGAGAAAAATCTAGATTTTCTCTTGTATTTATAAATTAATTCATACGGGAGTGAAAAAACAATATATTGCGAGATGGAATTTGAGTGAGTCGTATTTTTTTTTTTTTAATGTGAAATTGTATTGCACTATTAATTTAGGGATTTTCAATAACTCGACCTCTTTTCCCTTCCCCTTCTTTCTCCCGTCCTTTTTCTCTTTCCCTCTAAATAAATCCCTCAACCCTAAGCGCCTACCCCCATTCACGTGATTACCCCTCTGACACTCGGGGGCAGAGACCAGGGACCGTCGGTGACGTTCCACCTTTTTTTAATTGAATCTTTCCTCTAATAATCTGTCTGTTGATATTAATTCTTCGACCCAAGCGTCTCACCACCAGTGATAACTGATTTACCTCCTCCGTGTTGATCCTGAAGCGAATTGACGGGGGCGCTGAAACGAACGTTTCGCCTTTTTTTTTAATCTTTCCCTCTAAATAAACGCGTTCCAATGAAATCATACCTGGGCTGGCCTACCGTTCTTAGTCGGCCCGCTACATTACCGTGTGGCGGAGCTTCCATATGTTTTCGTAGCGGCCTGTATAAATATTCCGATATACCCTGCTCGAAACTAGGGTTTTTGCTCGCCGTGAACCCAGAACAGAAACTTTGGAGAATGGATTCCTTCTCTTCGCCGTCTTCGTCGGGCATCTCATCGGGTCAATCTGGCCCGTCAGCCGATGTCATCATGGACCAGCTCAAGACGCAGCTCGCCCAGGCCTACGCCGAAGAGTTCTTCGAGGTATTCCCTTGTATTCCGTGATGAATTGACTTCTGAATATGTTATTCTCGAATCCTTCTGGTTCCTTGTTTCCTCTCCACCAATTTGATGTTTCATGAAACTCTCATACATCATAACTAGGTTTTGATATCTATGAGCGTAGAATTTTTGAGATTGTTTTGCTGTTAAACAATGCTTGACCAATTAATAGACAATACACTTAGAATATTCTAAAGTTCATATTTTGTCATAGCTGTTTTCCTGCTTCCATTTTTCATTGTACTATAACTAAACTCAACCAACTGGATTGAGCCTCCTAACAACTGGCGAGATGAAATTCACTTCATCCCCTTCTTTTGACTTCGGGTGAATTCCGTTTGATCTAGTCTGAGCTCGATCAAGCTCCACGTAACTTGATTTTCTCTGATCTTGTTCCTGACCGAGGTCAAAGACAGTTCTGGACAGCCGACAGCCTTACTGTAATGTGTTAGAGAAAATACCATAACAAGTTTGTACGATTGTTTGCGTGCTTGATGTTGTTTTGATCACCCTAATTTAATGTCTTGCCTAAGTCGATTCATTCTCATTGTTTCAGAATGAGATTCTTACAGCCACATCATGCATATCCAATGCTTCCATGCATTATCCGTGCTCTTATGTATATGCACAATATCATATTGCTTAAAAGCCTTTTGATTGTTTGGAGCATACTATGCTGATTTATTAGTCTGACCCAATTGTGTTCCTTTATAGATATGCTAGATGAGGATGCAATATCTAGTTAGCTTTATTTTGTTCCGAATCTAGAGAATCAGCAAAGCATTATGATACTTAATCACTGATATTAGAGAATGAGATAATTAAAGGAATCATTGTGCATTATTTGCGGACAAAAAATAACCTATCTGTAGTCAGCCACACATTGCTTTTATACCTTTGTTATGTCAAACCTATAACAGCGCGTAGAAATTTGCTAGCTACGTCAATCTAATTTTGATCTCGGATGGCAATGTGGATAAAAGAGTCTAGGTTGAGTGGAATTTGGTTGAATTGTGATTAGGTTGGGTTGAGTTGTTGGTTCAGTTCATTAGAGTTTGACAAGGTGGAAATGTGATGTGCTCACTTCATTTGAAGCAGAACTCGTTTGGCTTCAACTCATTCAAACCACGAGTGGTTCAGAGGGAGTTGGGATGCCTTATTTGATGCAGAACTTGTATGGATTCAACTTGTTCAAACTGCAAGTGGTTCAGATGGAGTTACGACCTGTCAGGTGCGGGCTAGGTCGCGGCGAAGCTTTGGATTGCGAAGTTCTGAACGCTTAGTGGGCCAAAGTGGGAAAAGTGTCGGTGGAATGAATTATTGAAATGAGCTAGAGGATATCTGTTCTGGATGGAACTTTGTTGTCTGTATGTAGTCTAAGATTCTCTTGAATGGTTGGAGACCTCTTCCTTCAATGGTGTCTTGCACTATGCTTCCACCAAAGTGTCAAACTATCTCTTGTTGCAGGTCTCTCCCCTTGCTTGAACTACTGTCTAACTCATTGAACGAGCTCTATTAACTTGTGTTACATCTGTTGACTCTTAGACCAGACACATGTTGGCCATATATCGGTTTCCAGGGTTAGTAATTTTACCCATGTTAAACTCATTAAAACTGTAATCGTGATTGGGATGAGAGCATAATAAGGAAACACAGATGATCACAAGGAATTTATGAGAATGGTACGAACTGAATAGAACCATAACAAAAAAGAGTATCAAATGTGCACGCAAATTTCTAATTTATTTTACTCGTTAATCTCGTTTATAATTTTTCTTCTCTGATTTGTGCTGCAGACTGTGCGGAGCAAATGCTTCACAAAGTGCATCACGAAGCCTGGATCAAGCTTGAGTGGAAGCGAGAGCAGTTGCATCACTCGTTGCATGGAACGCTACATCGAGGCAACTGGAATCATCAGTCGAGCTCTCTTCCACGCGAACCGTTAGCTTTCAAAGCTTTTAGAACCTCACTAGACCCGAGGTGCCTGCAAGAAGAGCAATCACTTTTTTGTGTCAGAAACGCAACATTTCTACCAAGAAAGTAGTCGAACACAAATTTTGAAACTTTCAATGTGGTAATTTATTATTTAATGGATCATGCAAGTTCCTTAATTGATCGTATGTTGTGCAACTTCTGTATGAAGTGATATTCTTATAACATTTTTTTTTATCTCGTACCTGAAGATTGAATAAGTCCACTTCGACCATCCACGGGCCGATGATAGAAAAAAAAACTTCATTTTAATCGATATTTAGAATCCACTGTATATAGAGGCAGATATGAATAAATAGATTAAACAAGAGTATAAAAGCACACGATATATCATATACTGCAATTAAGTCTTGCCACTGCAATATCTGCACAGAAACTACAACCCAGGCATCCAATTAAACTGTTGCAATTATGAAAAAAAAATCCACAGACTTTAACCCACAACTTAAGGCATCACCACGATAAATATGTTGTATCCATCACACATTAATTTAAAGTAGCAGCATTCTGAGGATATATTAATTATTGCATGCGGACTTCTTAAATAGATAGAGCCATTAAGGAACCCAGCCCGGCATGAACCTCTCCTCCTCTACTTGAGTGCTCACCATGGCAGCAGCTTCAGGAGGAACAAACTGGTGATATCTGTTATTATTATTTTTTTCACCCAGAAGAAAAAAAGGGAGAGAGATTGATCAGATTCTGATGAATTAAAAGTTTCATTTTTAATTTATTTCTGAAAATTAGCTAGCAATACCCTATGTGCAGTGTTGGCTCGCAATCCATATTGGGATGAGATAGTTGCAGTGGGTGAAGTGAGAAGGAATTGCCAGCTACTGTTGCTCCATCAGAAGTAGTAGCCCAGGAGGGTCCTTGAAAAGGCCTGTAGGTGGCACCTTCCGCCTCCAGCTGAAATCGAGAACCCACAAGATTAGTTACAATGTTTAAGCAATTTAATTATTCAAACTACTAGCTTATGAATATTAATTGTTGATTATAAGCTAGCCAACCTGCTCTTTCAACTGCTTGTTGATTTCTCCAAGACGACGCTCCTGCATTAGTTCAAGCAACAATAAAACTTGGAAGCTGATGCGACAGGACGTTAATGTAGATGATATCATCAATGAAGGTGGACTGTTGATGAGGTTATTGAACTTAGATGAGTTCACAAACATAATTGTTTTCTGATTGTTTCTTTTGTTTATCTATTTTCGAGAACACTTTGCTAGCAACATGATGCTTAGGGAATTGAAGGAGATGAGGAGAGCATTGAGGCTTGAAAAGCCTGCAGTGCAAATTGTAGCACTAAGGGAGAAATCACATGTAAAAGGGGAAAATCCCTTGCCATCATCCTTCCTATGTTTGAATGGTTAAGTTTGGTTGACTATCGAGTTGGTTATAAAACACTTAATTTGAACCTGATATATTCTGAATCTAACCATCCGAATTTGGATTTCTTTTTGATGTATTTGTGTTCTCATGTTCCAAAAATCATGTGTTCTAACAATCTTACCTGTGTAAGATATTGCACTTGAGGCTTAGTAAAATAGATGCAAGTTCTTCGATATAATTAATTAAACTGTCAGTTTTGATCACGAGAAGTTAAAAAATTCTGAGCTTAAAAAGTTGCTTACTTTCTTACGAAGTTCTTCCATCTGATCCAACATTAGTTGAGTCTGCACTCATGGCAAAAATAAGCACAAATATAAGATAAAACATAAAAGTACAACCTTTTGATCAGTAGCTTGACATTTTAATACAATAAGGATGATTAGAAGAGAGTGGCACCAAAAAATAATAAAAATAATAATAATAATAAGCAGCTAAAAGAAATATTCCCAAGTTAGTTTGATTTAGTTCATGCGTTAGGCTCGAAAAGTTCTTTTGTTCAATCTGTTATGGAATTAGGAGTGTAATAAAAAAAATAACTACAAAGTTGGAAGTTTATCGTTAATGAATGTATAAACTTTTAAGTTTAGCATAGTTTAGATTATCAATCCCAATTTTAATATCTAATGTTAAAATCTCATAGGAATTTCATGAAAATAAATAGGATATTTGTTTAGGCTTCCCAAATTATCACCCAAATAATTATGACTCAAATAAAGTTTACTACTTAAATTAACAGTAATTCATAGGTAATAAAAGAAAATTTAAAAGAACATAAAAATACAACACCTTTCTTTGCCTGGCCTGTGATAGTGTAGACTCAAGTTGTCTTTCTAATTGTTGCAGTTCCTTCACACTCAATGGACCAAGGTCTTCACCAAGCAAATGCCTTTGCATAATATGACAATTATATTGTTAAAATGAATTTTTGCACAAACATTTCCGAAATGTAAAATGAAAATTATATGTTCACATTTACATATTAATGATATTTAATTAATTTAAAATAGGAATTAGTTGTACACAATATGATAGTTAACACAAGTTAATAATACTAAATCATATTATTTGTGAAAAAACTAGTACCCTTGTAGTTAGTATGTCTAGCAAAAACTTAGCCAAAAATAAGTTTTACCCTTACAAATTAAAATACATAACTATCAACAATTATTAATTTTCATTTATTCATGTAAATGTAAAAGAACATAAAACCTCTGTGAGCGTTGTAGGGATTCAAACTTTGCCATCAACTTTGACATTTCTTGGTACCAATTCTACAAGTGTCAAAGATTTCAAAAACAACAATAAGACACTTCAATTTTGCTATACAAACACATGAAGTAATACTTGAACATCTTGCAAGGTGTGCATAAAAGAGTGCTTAAACTTTGATAGTATGCAAATTGCTTTATGGTTTTAATGGATTGTGATAATTATTATCAAAAGAAATGACCCAAAGCAAGAATTAAGTGTATGTTACCCGATATTATTCAATAATTAAATTGTATTTTCTTGACTAACTTATTTAATATAAGCATAGCTAAATGATGAATTCCAAATTGATTAAAAACCTAATTAATTTTGCTAATATCCATATTGATTGAATGAGATTATCTTCTACATAGAGCAACATCTATCATAAGCATATTTGGTATGAAGAACGCTAAGAACACTTAACAAATTGAAAAGGCATGTGTCACAATGATAAAAACCAAATAATATTTACCTGTGATTGTGCTTCCTGGTTAGCAACATTAGGGTTTTGAGATGTGTAGCAACAATGTTGGTAGCGCTCTAACGTTTTACTTGTTCTACAAAGAAATCAAGATGTGATCAATAAAAAATTTCAAGGAGAGCAATGAATGTTTAAAATAATATAATAAATTGCATTTGTGATAAGATAATAAGTTAAAATAAAAAATTATGTAGATGCAATTAATGACTGCATTAGAGAATTTAAGTAATGACTATATGGTGATTTGTTTCTCTTCAAAATTAATTTCATTATAGGATAATATTTTAAAATTTAAGATAACATATTGATAATTATTGGATCACAATACTAATTCGAATGGATTAACAAGTTTCAATTGAATAACAATCATACAATCAAATATTTTTCTATAAAGGATTTTCATGTCAGATGAGAAAAGTCAAGTCAAAGAGAAAAAACTACTATGTCTTATTCTCTTGAAGGCAAAAGTATAAATATTTAATATTTTTTTAGAAGAATTTAGGAAAATTTCTGATAATGAGTATTTCTTATAGTTATGAAATGAATTACTGAAATTTTTTAAAATGTGGATAGTTATAATTACCAGCAGTCAGCAGATGATATATATGGTTGAATCTTTTAAAGAAAATCTAAATCTACATTCTATAACAAACAAAAATAATGTCCAGATAAAAAAACGCTAGATTGATAATTCTATTTGACAAACTAGATTTCAAAAGGAATCTCATGATTTTTACCAACTGAGGTATCTTATTATATAGCAAATGATCTAAATAAAAATTACAGAAACAAGACATAAATATAATATATAGAAAGAGATATATATATAGAAGAAACAAAAAAGAAAAACAAGATCCAAAAGATAGAAAGAGAGAGAACCCTAAGATCCAGAGAAGGCATGCATGCTTCGTTCCAACCGAAAATACAAATAAATCAGTAGAAACAAAGCTCGATCGTAACAACTTAAATGAAGGAGCCAAGTGCTGATACACCAAAATAGAAACCATGAGTTCTTCTTTCTCTTCTTCTCCTTTGCAAACTCATCTCTATCATGAAAGATGATGTGTTATATGTTGAAGATCCGTGATCATGTTGTCATAAATGACCAGAAAAATTAAGTTTTAAGAGAGATCCAGACCTAAAAGCCAAAGGAGCAAGAAAGAATTAAACACTACTACTCAAGCAGCAAAAAGTAGGCTGCGCACTTTCTCCCCATCCTCCCAGTTCTTAGCATGAAAGAGGAAAGAATTAGACGAACGAAGACCTCGAGCCATGAATCGGGGCCTTTAAAATGCATGAGAGAGAGAGAGAGAGAGAATAGATAAAAAAAAACAATCTTGATGAGAAATAAAAGGAGTATAAGGAAACAGAGCAGAGAGTAGTTGTGGTGTCATACCCAACGCTGCCGAACTCGTAGAGCTTGCCGCGGCTGGAGAAGACGATCAGTGCGACCTCGGCGTCGCAGAGGACGGAGAGCTCGTATGCCTTCTTCAGCAGGCCGTTGCGGCGCTTGGAGAAGGTGACTTGCCGGTTGATTTTGTTCTCGATCCTCTTGAGCTCCACTCTTCCCCTCCCCATCTTTCCTCCTAAAGTGCTAAGGATAGAGGGGGGCAAAGAGCTAGAAGAATGTAACAACGAACAGTGGTAGAGAATATTGGAGGCCACAAGAACTAGCAACTAGTACTACTGCTCCTGTTCCCTATGTCCATCCATGATTTCTTCCTCTTTAATTTCCAAACTCACATCGATTAATCAGCACACGACTCTTAATCCTGCATCTCTAATGAACTGACAGAGATAAAGAGAGTGAGTAAGCGAATGTAGTCGCCTTCTGAGATTACTAGGTTGAGGTCAGGGGAGGTGTCATGACGCAGTACACAAATCAACAGCTTGTCACACCTATCAATCACCAAAAGTTACTCCACACATTTAATGGTGGCGCCACTTTAAACATTGAGCAGTTATCACGTCAAAGCATTATCAACATTTATCCATTAAGCATCCCCATAATTTACCTTACGCATGTGAATGTCTCTAACCTCGAAGGAGGATTCCATTTGAGCAATCCTTGTAGGGAGCCCCTTTCCCTTCGCCTGCATCGATTTTAGAAAAAAGAAATTAGAATTAGTGTCGTATCTGAGAAGGAAGAAGAAGGCAGATTGGGCAAGGGCCGACTCCATGGGGCCACTAATTCCTTCCCTAGATTTCCATACAGGCAAAGTAGCATATTTGTAGCAACTTTCTCTCTCATCTTCTCCTTGGAAACCCTTCCTTGTTCATTTTCCTAGTGCCAAGCTCATGCTCCGCCATTTACTCTCTCTGCCTCTGTCTCTCTCTTTCCTGTCGTCTTCCATTTCCTTGTCGTACCAGATTTATAGCTGCAGCCCTAACTGGACCACTCCAGGAGACGATCGAGATCTCTCCGCATCCTGAAGCAGCTCGATCCCCAGATGTTTGACGCAATGCTGGCGAAAAATCGAAACTTTTGAAGAATTCGATCGAGATTTTGGGGAGATTTTGCGATGCGGCGATCGAGATATTGAGGAAGGTAGGCCTCAGACTAGGGTTTTTTGCAGGGGGCCAGTTGATGTGGATTGCGTAGCTTAGGCATCAGGCATGGATGAGGTAGTTGGTTATAGCACTGCACTTGCGCTCTCTCGAAAACTAGGGTTCTAAATTTTTCATGGCGATTTTTTTTTTTCTTCTAAAATTTTTATTTTTTTTCACACAAATTTTAAAATAATTAAGAATATTTCGGATTTGACAATATAATTTAAATTTTAAACTACATATTCTTTTAAACTATTCGGCCCAATATAATTAAATATGCTATTTATTTACGGTTAATTGGAGGAAATTCTCCGATCTCAAATTAATCTTTGCATGCACTTCTACTTGATAAATTGTTTACATTTACTCCCTGATGGATTGAGTATAAAAGAGTGAAAATTTAGTATACATTTTAAAGATTTGAGTATAAATTATTTGAGATTGAATACTAATTTAAGAAATTTGAGTATAAAATTTTGCCGACCTCTCGTGAAAAATCTTGATATGGTGGATGCAACCTGACATACTCAAATTTCTAAATTTTATACTCAAATTTCTTCAAATAATACTTAATCTAAATCAATTCGCACTTAAATTTTTACAATGTGTATTGAAATTTTTACTATATACTGAAACAATGTATACTCAATTTTTAAAAAATAATACTCAAATTTCTTAAATTAATACTCAATCTCAGATAATTTATACTCAAATCTTTACAATGTATATTGAATTTTTACTCTTTTACATTGAAAAAAATAACACACAAAATTGTCTTGTCAATCCCATCAGAAAGTGCATGCAAAGAAATTTTGAGTTGGGAAATGCATGCAAAGCCCAATTTGATGTTGAGGAGTTTTCTCAAATTTTCCCGTTTATTTAAACCGCATACCCCTCGGGAATATATAAATTACCAGTTAAGTGCATCTCAAACTTACTCTTAATCAATTAATAAGGTAGTAGCAGTAATAATGAGGGATAGAACTGTGATTATATGATTCTAACGGATATTTTTTAAAAGAGTATTATTTCTGGGTTTGAAATGAAAATATTGCGTAGCTTTAATTTGAAGCAGCACTGCTTCGTCGAGTCAATTTCAAGGGGCCTCTTGTTCGTGTCGTTTGTTATTATTTTTTTTTTATCGCTCGTGTTCAGCATGGAGGGAGAAGTTTCACCTAATTATATCGAAACTTTTTTTATAAATGTTTACAATCGCATAAATAGACCTACGATATTCTTGAGCAGTCCTATTCATTATCCTATTGATGTTGTTGGATCAACCACATATATAATTTTATTTAAAAATAATATGATAAATAATTAATACTAGTTACCTTTGTTGAAAAACACCTAAAATATTATTTTTTAAAAGCATAGGATATAGATACCTGGCATGGTACGTCGGGAAGGCAACGGAATCGTCGGAACGGAAACGCCTCATGCCATGCAAAAATGTTGTGGGATTATGTTCTTGGGTCTTATAATAGCAAAAATGTTTGGAACGGAATGGATTCGAATGACGACGATGACGACAACGACCGCTAGAGGAATTGAACAGTGACAGGGTTGTAAACGCTTTCGGCATGGTTTGATCGGGTAGCTCACAGGAAGGGCACGACAACATGAGCGAGAGAAGGCGACAATGGTGGTTTAAGATGTAGGTCTCATGAAGCCTGGTTATTGAGGGAGGGGAGGAGGGGTGAATAACCTTACAAATCCAAACTTGATATTTTGCTATTTCTTAATAACTATACAGATAAGTTAAACAATCAAATAGATCAATGACATAAACAACTTATAAAAGGAAGAGATTACTATTTAATTACTTGGTTGCAGTTAGGATGGTTGCTAATTTAAAACGTTGAAAAACTTCACTAAGGAAAGCTCTTTCGGTATAGGCGGAGAAGCCTCTTACTGACGTTAAATAACTTGTAGAGAGACTAAGAAATGAATTACCTACGGTGGTTGTTTAAAATCCTAGCTCTAGCAGATTATTTATAGCCTAATGAATGACATTTAGGACACTTTCATTGTGATCCAGGGTGCCCTCAAGTAGATAAGGTTTTATCCACTCGAATGACTAACTCAACGATCACTTTTAACTCATTAGAGGTGACTCAGTTGATCCAAGCTGCCTTTGTGCCTTTTGCATTTAGGGTGCCTGAAAGCTGCCTTTGTGCCTTTTGCATTTAGGGTGCCTTCAGGCAGAAGTAGCTAGGGCGCTCACAGTCTCACTTAAGGAGCCTTCGCGTCTTAGGCTCGCAACTCTAAAGTTAGCTTCTGATGTTGACTTTGATCCTTCGATCGCTTGTGATTTTCGGTCTCGTCCAAAGTTAAGCTTACTTGAACCCATTTTCGGCCTACTCCTCGAATGGTCTTCCTCCCTGACTTCTCATCCATTGGACATCGTGTACACTCTTCTCGTCCACTAGTATACTTTTCTATAGTCTTATCGTCCCTCGGATGCATCAAGTCCGTTGGCTCCCTTCCCGTACCGTCGTTCTCGAATGTTGCATCTTTCGCTTGATTTCTTGTGCTCCTAAGCTCCTGCACACTTAGATACAAGAATTAAATTAACCATGACCTAATTTGAATTGGTTGATCACATCAAAACTAACCCGGAGTACTTATATAAGATTTAGGCGCGCGGGAGAAGATGTGTGTGATGGATTAATAGAAACTTAGAACTTAGGACTTCATGAATAAACATTGTTTTATATTCTCAATCAACTCTTAACTAAAATAGGAGAGTTAGCTGATTATTAGGATGGGAGCCCACTAAAGTTTCTTGATTTACCTTAATCGCCGGTAGGAAATTTTTATAGAATCGAGCTGTTTACTTTCAGAATTAATCAGTTTAAAGAACTGGATATGGCTTAAAAAAAGTTAAAATGGGTAGGTTTTTTCGAAGCCTAACTGATATATCACATTAAAATATAATAAAAATATTTTTTATTTTTTTAAAAAAATCTAAAAAATTCTATATAAACATATAAATTTATTTTCAAATTAACTATTAATTATATTATTATTCTTTTTCTAAATAAATTTAATTAGATAAAATTTTAATTAGTTTAATTATCATCATCCTCTGTCTAGATATATAGATTTAGGATTTTGATTTTAAAATTTAGGACTTAGAGTTATAGTATTAAGAAAAAAAATCAAAATAAAACAAAATTTGAGGTGCATATGGGATGTATAGAAGGTTACAAAATGAGCGCCATAAGATAAGTAGGATAATAATCCTATATATATCTATTAAGAATGTTAGAGCATCCATCTCAGATTTCCTATCTAAAATATAAAATTTAAAGTAAAAAATTACTTTATTTAAATTTAGATATTCAGTTTTCACTGTCTTCCCTATATTTTATTATTATTATTTATTTTAATAGATTTGCACCAACTATTCCAACAATTATATTCCTCCCACGGCTATATATATATTTTTATATAAAACTATATTAATCATCAGTACCTCTTGATATCATCAATCTCATATAAATATACTTTTCTACAAAATTGCTAATAATGTCTCAGTAGTAATTACTATTCTCTATTTTCTTCCTATGATGAGTTGGAACCAAATATAATTGCCTTTTCAATTGAAGATTCATTGGATGACAAGATTCTCGATCACAAATCATTCCACGCAAGCGACGACGTGCGTTCATTACACTCATTGCATGGGACATTACTAATGAAAATACCATTGTTTCAAAGAATCTATACCACGAGCGGCATGCTGGATCTCACACACATATAACTTTTGATGATTCTTATGTGTTAGGATTAAAAGAAATTTAGATATCTTCATAATAATATAATATTGTCCACTTTGAACCTAAGTCTTCATGATTTTACTCTTGGGCTCTCCCAAAAAGCCCCATGCCAATGAATATATCATTATTCCTTATAAGCCTATGATCTTTTCCCATGCGTTTAGATGTGAGACTATATTTGCAACTTGTAATCTCAACAATCCTCCCTCAAACAAAGGACCACATGCCCCCCATAAGTGGAAATCCTTTCCGTTTTGATGTCTGATCCTCAACCTATCGGGACTTTTTGCCCCTTGGTCCACCCGACCTACTAGGACTTCACTGTCTAGTCGCAACTAGGACTTCTCTGCCTTGGTGTTTGGTCCTCTTGATCAAGACACTGGAGCTCACACATCCTTTATTTAAGGCTTAACCCACATGGTTCGATCTGGATCATGAAGAGCGACCTGGCTAGGATACCAATTGTTAGGACCAAAAAGAATTTAGATATCTCCACAATGGTATGATATTGTTCATTTTGGGCTTAAGCCCTTATGATTTTGCTCTTGGGCTCTATCAAAAAGCCTCATGCCAATCGAGATATCATTATTCCTTATAAATCTATGATCTTTTCCCATGTATTTAGATATGAGACTATATTTACAACTTGCAATCTCAACACTATGATTTTTAGTTAAGCCAACTCTCCACTACAAAATGAAACATATAAATATGGGAACAAGCAGATGAAAAAAAAAACAAGTTAAAATCACTAAAATTAAGTAAATGAATATGCAGAAGTACATATGCCTAACAAATATTAATCGTTCTCATTAAATGACTTCAATTCATGCTTACAAACCAAGGCAATCAAGTCATCTCACAAACACCTACATGGGATTAAAAATCACAATCCACCAACTTCATAAATACACAACCAAAACTCTCCATAAACACCTCAAAACCATAACATGCACGGCTCATCTCTAAGAAGAAAATAAAGTATGACAAAAATGACAAAAAAAATGGCAAAGAACAAGATTTATCAATAAAGTATAAAAACAAAAAAAAATCCTTCGTCAAACCAAAAATGAAGCAACCAAAAATAAAATTTTAAAAAAAATAAAGAAAATAAGATCATGTTGTATTATTTAAATCAAGTCAAATTAAGATAAAATATATCCATATTTTAATGGATATGCTTTGAATAAATGAATGGCTAAGGCTAATTTAGATGCATAATTTTAGGGTTGGATTATTAGTTTTTCTTACTACTATATAAAAGCATGTATAACCTATGCTTGTAATCAAGTTTTTCATTTGCAATAAGCATTACATTAATTCTCTACTATTTTATTTTGTTTCTTCTCATCTAAGTTGTTGCTATCGAGTGTTCTCCTTTATCTCTTCCTTATTTAAATGCTGTCAAATTGGTATCAGAGCCGGTAACCTTCTAGCTTATTTTTTCGTAAATATGACAAACAATTTTAATGTTGTATGGTCAGGTCCCAAATTAGATGGGAAGCTCGATTATAATTATTGGCAGATAATGATGTCTACACATTTGAAAACTCAAAATCATTGGAGCTCAATTGATCCAGGCCTTTTAGAAGGAGCTGATGCAAACTCTCAACGTCGAGATCAACTTGCGTTGGGACAAATTCATCAAGGAGTAGATTATTCAATTTTTGGCATGATAGCAAATGCCAAGACGGCAAAGGAGGCGTGGGACATCTTGAAATTGTCATACAAAAGAGTTGATCGAGCACAAAAATCAAAGTTGCAATCGCTACGAAGGTTATACGATCGATGTGAGATGACCTCTACAGAAACAGTTGAGCAATATTTTTCACGTCTTACTGAACTTGTCAATAAAATGAGATTATATGGAGATAAAATTGGAGATGATGCTGTAGTTGAAAAGATTCTTCGAACCATACCATTGAAGTATGATCATGTGGTGGCCTCAATTCAAGATTCACATGATACTGCACTACTGACAATTGCAGAATTAAAAGGTATGATAGAAAGTCATATTGACAGGATCGAAGCAAAGACGGAAACACCAACAAATGAAGAAGCTTTAAAGAGTCAAGTTAATCTTAACACGACTAACTCTAGTCAAAAAGGAGGAGGATTCAATAGAGGTCATGGAAGAGGAAGAAGATATAGAGGAAGAGGACGAGGTAATTACTAAAATCAAGGAAGAGGTGGAGACAATGTCAAGCAAGATAAGTTTTTGGCTCATTGCTATAATCGTGGAAAATATGGGCACAAAATTACAGATTGTAGATACAAGAAATTCAACAACCGTGGCAACCAGGCAAACATTGTTGAAAATTATGGTGAGAATTCTAATGAATCTGAAACTTTACTTTTGGCTAGTAACAGTTTACCTGCAGATGAGAACGTATGATTTTTGGATACTGGATGTAGTAACCATATGTGTGGAAGAAAAGAGTTATTCTCATAATTAGATGAATCAATTCAGTCAGAGGTTACTTTTGGAAATAAGACAAAAGTACCAATTATGGGAAAAGATAATATTTATATCCAGTTGAAAGATGGTTCTCAAAATTTTATATCTGATGTCTTTTATGTTCCTGAACTTCACCAAAACTTATTAAGTATGGGACAATTATCAGAAAAGGATTATAAAATATGCATTATTCAGGGGTATTGTACCATAACAGATGGAAAAGGAAAGTTGATCGCAAAGGTAAAGATGTCTCAAAATCGATTGTTTCCTTTGAAAATTCAACATAAATTCCTTTCTTGCTTCAATTCTGAGATTTTGGACGATAATTGGTTGTGGCATATGCGGTTTGGGCACTTTCATTTTTCTGGGTTAAATTATTTAGCAAGAAAGAAGCTTGTTTTTGAGTTGCCTGATATTATGAAGCCTAATCATGTTTGCGAGATTTGTTTAATTGGCAAGAAGCATAGAGAACCTTTTCCTGTAGGAAAGTCATGGAGAGCCACAAGACAGTTAGAACTTGTTCATTCAGATTTGTGCACAGTGGAAGTTCCATCACTTGGAGGTAATAAGTATTTTATTACGTTTATTGATGATTTGAGTCGAAAAACTTGGGTTTATCTTCTACATCAAAAGTCAGAAGCATGTGATATTTACAAGCAATTTAAGTCATTTGTTGAAAAACAAAGTGGATTTGAAATCAAAATCTTAAGAACTGATAGAGGTACAGAGTATATTGTCTGTGATGATTTTTTAAAGAAGCATGACATTCAACATCAAATGACAGCTAGATACACTCCACAACAAAATGGGGTGGCTGAGAGAAAAATAGAATTGTTATGGATATGTTAAGATATATGTATGTTGAAAGCAAAAAATCTACCTAAGCATTTCTGGGCAGAAGCTGTATCTGTTGGATCGAGAGAAACGATAGAGGGGTGGGTGAATATCGTAAATCGTTCGGATTAGTGTTAGAGAAATTACGCAGCAGAAGAAATAAACACAAAACGCGAACACAAGATCTTTTACTTGGTTTGGAGTCGCGGTCGGCTCCTACTCCAAGGCCCACGGTCGTTGACCGTTTACTGCGGGCAATTCTATATGTGCGCAAAACAGTTTACAGACAGATATTACAAAAAGTAGAATAGTAAACTTAAAAATAGCTCTTCGTTACCGACGTCTGGTGTAGATTGTATTTTCGGAGCGGAGGGACGTCGTCGGCGCTTGTATCTCGAGTTGAGAGGTTTTCGGAGCAGAGCGCGGGAGCAGAAGAGCGTAGAAGCGTTGGAAGAAGTGATTGTTGAGAAGCCTTGGCGTTGGGTGCTATTTATAGCACTTCGGGGCGCCCTGGACGTCGGGGCGCCCCCCCCCCCCACGTGTCACCCGATCCGAGCTTGTCTCGGTCAGCCTCTATCCCACTCGAATAGGGCTGAGGTTTGACACTGGGGGCGCCCTGGTTGACTCCTTCAGCGGGCTTCTCGGCTGGATAAGGTTAATCGACTTCGCTGGCTTAGGCGCGGGGCACCCTGGGCACTGGGGGCGCCCGGGACGCAGGGGGCGCCCGGGAGCATGGGGGCGCCCCGCCCATGAGCTGCCGAAGCACTTTTTTTGCTTCTTCTGTTTTGTATTCACCTTGGGGGCGCCCGGGACACTGGGGGCGCCCTGCTCAGCTACTTGCCTCTCTCCTTTGGGCATTCTGAGCTGCAGACACACGTTCCTACGGTTCTGCATCCAGGGTTAGTCCAAAACAATATAAAACAATAAGATATTAGGTTTATACAGTCTTAGCTGTCTTGGTTCTGACTTTGGGTCTCCCAAATGGAGCCCTAGGTCGAACCGACGCCAACTGTTCCCTCGACGGGGAACGCGTCCTCACCTACTCCTCTCGAGAGAATTTACCTGATGCCAACCGGCTCCTCCGGTTGGACTTTTGCCCAGCAGTCCTTCGCCAGGTACCTAGCTGTCCTTCGCCAGGTCTTCAGTACCAAGCTGTCCTTCGCCTGGTGCCTAGCAGTCCTTCGCTAGGTCTTTGTCCCCTAGCAGCCCTTCGCTAGGTGCCCAGCGATCCTTTGCTAGGTCTTCAGTACCAAGCTGTCCTTCGCATGGTGCCTAGCAGTCCTTCGCTAGGTCTTTGTTTCCTGGCAGTCCTTCGGCAGGTGCCTAGCAATCCTTCGCCAGGTCTTTGTTTCCTGGCAGTTCTTCGCCAGGTGACTAGTAGCCCTTCGCTAGGACTTTGTTTCCTGGCAGTCCTTCGCCAGGTGCCTAGCAGCCCTTCGCTAGGACTTTGTCTCTGCACACTTGAATAACTTTATTAGATCACAAATAACACTTAACTTTGAATCCTTTGCCAATATCAAAACAAGGTTCGATATGGTGCTTCCTGCACCAACAATATCTTGTGCTATTTATGTAAAATACGGCAATTCAAAAATTCGGACCAGAAAATTTTTCGTGATTTTTCCAGATAGAGATTAGGGTTTCCGGCCTACGGGAGGAGCCCAAGGGGCTTTATTGTAAAAACTTAAAACATATCAAGAGTTTACAGGTAAACTCTTAAAATTACGGAAGGGCAAATAACCTAACCCTAGAGATTTATGGAGGTGAATTAAAATATAGTGGATGGTTAAATGGTTAAAACCTTTACCTTAAAGGTTTAGTCGAATTACAGAAACTTGAGGGATCTTTTTGCAAAAATCCCCTTTATTAAAGTTCTTCTCCCGAGCCTTAGCCGCCCGAAGCTAAAACAGCCGACGCCCGACTCCTCCCTTCTTCCCCTCACCTTCGCGTGCCCTAGCTGACGACCACGACCCGACGCCAACTCCTTCTCTCCCTGCGAAGCTAGCGAACCCAAGGGAGGCGACCTTCATTCTTTCCTCTGATGCTCTCTCTCTAGATCTAGGGCAAACGATTGGAGCCGGGAGGAGGTGTTGCGGGTTTTTCCGGCGATTTAGTTTTCACCTCCGATCGGGTGAGTACTTAGATATGGAGTATTAGGTTATCATGACCCGTGTACGTGGTAAGCATTGGATCTATGGCAGATGCACGAGGGATCCTCTCCTTGGAATGTTTTCGGGCACGTTTGAGCGAAGTGTTGGGGTCAGCCATTGCCTAAGGTAAGAATGGATTCTAGCAATTGATTTTCGTGGGGATCTTAGCTACTAAATCAAAGTTTAACAAGGCAGTCTTTGATCGAATAGTTTTCCTGGCTTTTCGAATATGGATTTCTGATTGAGATTCTTGCCTTAGTTTTCATAATCATTCGGCCGTTGGTTTTGGTTTTGGAAATCAATTACAGCTTGTGTGAGTTGATCGCAACTCTGTTTTGAGACCGATTTTGGGTTGCTGTGGGGAATCGTTTTGCTTCAGGTGGATAGAACTTTCTGCTATTGGCTTGGATGGCCTGGGAGTTGAGGTAAGGGATTGATATGGTTGTTTTGGTGTTGAATCCGAATTTGATGAGTTTCTTTGAGTTTCTCTTTTGCTACCGTGAGGTTGTTTAGGTTTGTATCCTGATGTGGTTTTGGTTTGGGGAACCCTATTTTAGAATTTCAGTAGGTTCTTGACATCACCATGAGTTAGAGTTTAATTTTTGGAATCTTGTTCTTAAGAGGATACCTGATGAATGTATTGGAATTCGATTGCTATTTTGGTAGAGTTTCATCAGCTCTATTATGGTTGTTGGCAAACAATCACAGTTTATATATTGTTTTGATTTTAATGGATAGATGCGATTGTGATTTGTTGGAATTAATCTATTATATTCCTTGGTGATGAACTGAGTTGGTTAGTTTTGGATTTGAGCTTTTAGGAATTTTAATGAATCTGATTAGTTGGGTTTACCTTGTTCTTGGGTGTTGTGGATTTGCCGTAATCATGAATTGGGGTGCAATTTTAGTAGTATGTATATTGATGGTTGCCCTGTCCTTGATTTGTGTATGAGCTAACCTTGAGCTATTGGTTGGTGTTGGATCTGTGAAGAGCTATTGGGGATGTTGTAGGATTTGGAATCGAACCTAATCAAATTTGTGTGGTTCATCTATTTGATCTAATTTCGACTAGTTCTGGTGGCTTAGTATTGAGATCTTGTGGTGCCTTGCCATATGATACTTGGATGGTGGGTTGGATTAGGTGTGGGGCACAATTGAGGTGACCACTTGGGGTTAAATGTAGACTAACCCTAAGCTTAAAACCTGATCCTAAGAAATCGACTTAATTAGGTGTAAACATTTAATTAGGATTAATTAAATGAATGAGAAAAGTAGGGATAGTCCTAATTAATTGAGGTAGCTCGTTTAGCTAATTTATCACCTGTTATGATAGCTAAAAACTATGTCCTCTGATACAGGACACTGATCGTTGCTGATTAGCGGACGGGAGGTTCTTTCTGATACGAGCATCTTACGATTGAGGCGGGTACCCTTTGACTTATCTTTATGATATTGTCATCTTGTTATGCATAGACTGTTATAGATAGCAGTAAGATCATACGCTATCCCTGTTTATTATGTCTGTTCTGGATACTTGTTATTTATCCCTGGTTATTATGCCTGTTCTGGATACTTGTTGATTATCCCTGTTTATTATGCCTGTTCTGGATACCTGTGGTTTATCCCTGAGTTATTATGTTGTTAGTTCCATACACTATCAGGTAGTGTCATATCTATATGTATGCTTAGAGATCGTGATGTATCTCCTGCCTTTGACCTCGAAGGATCTGTAGTTTTCGGCCAGTATACCTTTAGGTTACCTGTATTTCCTGTTATAGGATTTCAGACTGAGACCTAGTATACTGAGGACTTGGGAGGGAGGTATGTGTATCTATCATACACCATCCTTGCACTGTTGCATGCCGGCGATCAGCAACTCCCTTGTGGTTGAGCCTAATCGTCTTCCGGTACATGATATGCACGCACGGCCACTCATGGGTTAGTGGATACCGTAGATGTGTGCATTTGCCCTGTATTGCTCCGTTCGGCCACTATGAGGAGGGTGAGCGCGAGCGTGGTAGCAGCCAGGGGTCCATTCTCGTACTGAGCCACGAGGAGATGAGAGCGGAGCTCCCCCATTTCTTGGGGTAGGGGGGTGGTCCCCTGCCAGCATCCTGTCCACCCGGTCACTCAGGAGCAGTGATGGCAGGGTGCGTACAGTTTGTCACAGCTCTATCCACGCGGACGTCGTAGACGATATCCTGACTGAGACTAGGAGGTGACACATGTCATTGCACCATGTGCATACTTTGCATTGTGCATTGTTTGCTGCACTTATTTGCTGCACTTGTTTGACATCGCATATACTGGAGACTTGTTATCTGTGATTATATACCTATTGGTGTTCCTTTGGCATTTATTACCCTCTTTCCAGGTTAGATGGACTCAGGTATGTACCTACCCAGTATTTTCAGTTCCAGTCTTTCCCCATTGTTGATATGAGACTGTATTAGCGGAACTCTTGTTGTTAGTATAACTTTCTATGCATATCTGTTGGGTATTCGCTGAGTTATGAACTCACCTCGTTGCCATACATGTTTATTTCAGGTTGAGATACTTGGAGTCGCCAGAAGAGCCCAGCAGCCAGTCCCTACCCATCGTGACGACATGGTTATGTGTTTGTACTGGGCAGTGTATTTGTTTCATATGTCCTTAGCGATTTGTATATGTATTACGAGTGTGTCGTGTGCCCTAAGGGGTTGTTGTATTGGTCGTTCTATCCTAAGTCGGACCGGTCCGCAGTCAGGTATGAGTTACTTAGTTGTTTTGTGTTTTTATGTCGTGTTTATCTATTTTGGAGGCCCGAGGCCTAATTAAACTGCGTGGTGATGTTATATAGGTTATGTGTATGTGTAAATTGTCCGTCGGACAGGGAAGGTGCTGTCTGATTTTCTATTGGATCAGCGGCTCCTAGGTCTCAGGGCGTGACAATTTATGTGTTGAATAGATGTCCAACAAGAAGTGTTCGAGATAAGACACCTGAGGAAGCTTGGAGTGGAAGAAAACCGACTGTCAAACATCTCAAGATCTTTGGTTGTTTGGCATATGCACATGTACCAGATAGGATGAGAAAGAAACTTGATGACAAAGGTGAGAAGTGTATTTTTATTGGTTACAGTGATACATCAAAGGCTTATAAGCTATATAATCCTGAAACTAAGAAAGTTATTATAAGTCGTGATGTGATTTTTGATGAAAAAGAAAAATCAATTGTTATTCCTGATATTTCCAATGATTTTTTGGATGAGCAGCCTACTCAAGATAATGTTCAAGTTTTTGTACAATCTGAAGCACCAACAAGGAGATCACAACGCGAGCGTCAATTACCAGCTCGCTTGCAAGATTATATATTGTAATGATAATGACCTGTCTGATGAAGAAATTGTTCAGTTTGCTCTTTTTGCAGATTGTGATCCTATATCTTTTGAGGATGCTGCTAAAAAGCCTCATTGGTTGAAGGCAATGGATGAGGAAATTCATGCCATTGAAACTAATGGTACTTGGGAATTGACGGAACTACCTCAAAGAAAAGAACCAGTAGGAGTAAAGTGGGTGTACAAGACAAAGTATAGGTCAAATGGAGAAATTGATCGTTTTAAAGCGAGGTTGGTTGCAAAAGGTTGTAAGCAAAAAGCAGGTATTAATTATTTTGAGGTCTTTGCTCCTGTAAGTAGACTTGATACAGTACGCATGCTTATTTCACTTACTGCTCAAAATAATTGGAAATTGTATCAAATAGATGTGAAATCTACATTTCTGAATGGTTTCTTGGAAGAAGAAATATATGTTGAACAACCTTTAGGATACGTGAACAAAGGGAAAGGAAATAAGGTTTACAAATTAAAGAAAGCATTATATGGTTTAAAGCAAGCACCGAGAGCATGGTATAGTTGTATTGACTCTTACTTTATTGAAACCGATTTTTTGAGATGTCCTTATGAGCATGCTTTGTATGTTAAACATACTGAATCTGGTGATACACTCATAGTCTGTCTTTATGTTGATGACTTGATTTTCACCGGAAATAACTTAAAGTTAATCACAGAATTCAAAGTGGCTTTGGTTAGTAAATTTGAAATGACAGATATGGGCCTAATGAGTTATTTTCTCGGACTTGAAGTTATTCAGATAGATGATGGAATTTTTGTTTCACAAAAGAAATATGCTTCTGACATTTTGAAAAGGTTTAGGATGGAGAGCTCCAAATCGGTCCATACTCCTGTGATTGAAAAGATAAAGTTGTCCAAAGATGAAATTGGCAAAAATACGAGTATTACAGCATATAAAAGCTTGATTGGAAGCTTAAGATATTTGGTTGCTACGAGACCAGATATTTCTTTTGGAGTTGGAGTACTTAGCAGGTTTATGGAGAAACCAAAGGAGTCACATTGGGTTGCAGCAAAGCGAATTCTCAAATATGTCAAAGGTACAATTGATGATGAAATTTTATATTTTACTAATAAAACTGTAGAACTTGTTAGATATACAGATAGTGATTGGGCCGGAGATGTTGCGACTAGAAAGAGTACATCGGGATATGCTTTTCATCTAGGTTCAGCTATATTTTCTTGGTCTTCTAAAAAAACAGCAAGTGGTAGCACTTTCAACAACAGAAGCAGAATATATAGCGGCAACAAATTATGCTACGCAAGCAATTTGGCGAAGAAAAATTCTAAATTTTCTACAACACAGACAAGAAGACCCTACGATAATTTTCTGTGATAACAAGTCAACAATTGCATTATCTAAGAATCCAGTTTTTCATGGTCACAGCAAGCATATAGATATCAAGTACCATAAAATCAGAGAATGGGTTGCAGAAAAACAAATCAATATCGAGTATTGCCCTAGTGAATGTCAAATTGTAGATATCTTTACAAAATCTACGAAGACGGAGACTTTTCTCAAGTTGAAGAAGGCAATTGGGATGACTAACATTTGTGACTTGGTTTAAGGGAGACTATGTTGAATTGTTTAAATCAAGTCAAATTAAGATAAAATATATCCATATTTTAAAGAATATGCTTTGAATAAATGAATGGCTAAGGCTAATTTAGACACATAAATTTAGGGTTGGATTAGTTTTTCCTACTGCTATATAAAGGCATGTATAGCCTATGCTTGTAATCAAGTTTTTCATTTGCAATAAGCATTACATTAATTCTCTACTATTTTATTTTGTTTCTTCTCATCTAAGTTGTTGCTATCGAGTGTTCTCCTTTATCTCTTCCTTATTTAAGTGCTGTCAAATCAGGAGAAAGCTTACACATTTTTCCCAATCAACGATCCAGCGATCCCAAACTCAAAATATGAAATCCGTCTATAAATACCAAAAAACTATTATAGAGAGAAAATAAAAATTCAGAATATTCTTCCACGGATGACTATCGATCTGCAAAAATTAGAGATAAAATGTGTGAGAGGTTTTAATAAACGAGGATTGAGCAGAAATGAAAAAATAGATGTTCAGCTGGGAAAGAGAAATGACAAGAAGAAGAAACGACAAACGAGGAAGTGAAAAGTAAAATTAAAAGGGAATATTTTAATGTTTCAGGAATTAAATACATTCTCTAAATTTATAAAAGTACTATTTATCTAATCTAAATTAGAGATTGGTAGGGTAGCTAATGTAAGAAGTTTTTTAATAT
The DNA here is from genome assembly GCA_024364735.1 of Boesenbergia rotunda. Classification (NCBI taxonomy): domain Eukaryota; kingdom Viridiplantae; phylum Streptophyta; class Magnoliopsida; order Zingiberales; family Zingiberaceae; genus Boesenbergia; species Boesenbergia rotunda. The sequence goes on from JAGFNQ010001701.1 coordinate 406,509, forward strand.
AAAATATAAAATTTAGGATAAAATATTTATTTAGGAAATCTGATGTGCATGCTCTTATACTACTTATCTTATGGTGCTCGCCCCTTGTGAGCACAATGTTTAATTTCTTATTTTAAACATAGGGCTTAGAATTTAGGATTTAAAGTTTGAGTTATAGTATTTAAGTTAAACAAATTTTAAAAACAACTTAGAAAATTGCAAATGATACTCAAAAGGTAAGCACCATAAGGTAAGTAAGATAATAACTATACACACACACATAAATGCTCTGTCGAAGATGCATTACCAAGGTGCCTTGGATTCATTTCAGATGACTTTTATTTTTTATTTTTTTAACTTTTTGGGATATATTTATTAGGACCGAAAAGAATTTAGATATCACCATAATGGTATGATATTATCCACTTTGGGCCTAAGTCCTCATGGTTTTGCTCTTGGGCTCTTCCGAAAAGCCTCATGCCAATGGAGATATCTTTTTTCCTTATAAGCCTATGATCTTTCCTATGTGTTTTCGATGTGGGACTAAGTTTGTAGCCTTGCAACCCCAATAATCCCCCCTCAAATAAAGGACCACAAGTCTCCCTCAAGCGGAAACCCTTTCCGTTTGATTTTCGATCCTCAACCCACCAGAACTTTTTGCCCCTCGATCCACCCGACCTACTAGGACTTCACTGCCTAGCCGCAACTAGGACTTCTTTGCCTAGTGTCTGGTCCTCTTAATCAAGACACGGGAGCCCACACATCTTTTATTCAAGCCTTAACCCACATGATTAGATCTTGATTATGACTCTAGCTCGGGCTTTTTCCGACGGTTAGTTCGGTGAAGAGCGACCTGACTTTGATACCAATTGTTATGACCGAAGGAAATTTACATATCTCCATAATAGTATGATATTGTCCACTTTGGGCCTAAGCCTTCATGATTTTGCTTTTGGGCTATATCAAAAGGCCTCATGCCAATAGAGATATACTTTTTTCTTATAAGCCTATGATCTTACCCATGTATTTTCGATGTAGGACTATGTTTGCAACTTTGTGACCCCAACAATATTTACAGTTTAAGATAGGATTTAGGAGTGGAGTTATAGTGAGTTTAAGGTAATAAGACTTTCTCCTATGGTTTAGTTGTCCCTCTTGAGTTATAACGTTCAAAATAGAAAATTTTAGATACTTACAGGGTATTGATGCCGAAAGCACCAGGTTGAACCTTGTTTTGATAAGTGGCAAAGGGTTCAAGTTAAGTTGGTATTGTGTACTAATGAATTTGTGGAGATTGTAAGAAAGTCCTAGGTAAGCCAAGCATGAAGTCTTGACCTGCAGGGTTGAGCATGAAGTCCTGGTCCGGGGGACCGAGCAAAAAATTGGGTCTGGTGGACCAAGCAAAAGAATTTGCCCAGTGTGGATCGCAGACAGGAGTCGAGAGAGGTCGAGGTCGAACGTCGTCGAGTTCCGAAATCTCGGAGGTCGAGCAAAAGTCCGACCGGAGGTTCCGGGTGGCAACATGTAAACTATCCTGAGAAGAGTAGGTGAGGACATATTCCCGGGAATAGTAGGTGTCGGTCCGACCTAGGGTTTCGGATAAAACCAGAAAGTTAGGACCAAGACAGCATTGGTTGTGATTCATACATGTTTCGTTTATATATATTATTGGATGTATGGAACTAACTCATGTTGTGTTGGGGCAATCGACCCAAGTATGATTGGAAGGATCATGGTTTTGATGTGTGTGTGCCAATATGGTTAAGTTAGGGTTTTATGTTGTTTTGATATGTTTGATTGAGTCTTGCAGGATTTGGTGAGTCACACATGGAGTACGCATTCGAGGGACGAGAGCCGAGGGAAGAAGACTCTAAGGGCAAGCCGGGTGAAGTGAACTTCAAAGGGCATACGTGAAGGATGACATAGAGGCAAGGCGAGGGCTTGTGTGCGCATCTGAGGGACGACAGTCGGTGGAAGAGGACTTCAAGGGGCAAGCCAATGGAGTGGACTTGAAGGCATACGCGAAGGGTGGTCTTCAGAATAAGGAAGAGTGCAAATGTAAGCTGGGCAGTCGACTGGAGATGGATCAGTCGACTGCCAGCTCAAGACTCGAACTCACAGAAAGATTAGTCGACTGGTCCAGGACCAGTCGACTGATCCACTCGAAAAACTAGCTGTTGGCTAGCTGTTGCTGTGGGATTAGTCGACTGCCCTAAGGGCAGTCGACTGGTATCGGGCTGGACAGCTTAAGGAGCTGTCCTCTACTCTATTTAAAGGGAGACTTTTGAGCAGGTCAAGGTTACGGTTCTAGAGGGTAGAATCTTGCTGTTAGTGCTCAAAGTCTCATTCTCTTCCTCTCAATTTCATTTCTACTTTGTAAAGAGGAAGAAGACAAACTTGTGAAGGTTTCTCCGCCTTGATGGAGACATTCATAGTGGAGCTCGTGCGTGTGGTGTAGATCCTTGGACTAGTCACCTCTCGAAGGTGGATACCAAGTAAATCAGGGGGTTAGCATTGTTTTTTTTATTCATATTGATTTCGTTTTGTGTTTAGCTAACATCTTTGTAGACAAAATCGAAAGAAAGCTATTCACCCCTCCTCTAGCTTAACGCCACGATCCTAACAGGTGGTATCAAAGCTGATTCGTTTCGGAAGAACTCACCGTCGACCGGAGCATCAAAATGACATTTCAAGAAGGATATAGCACCGCACGACCACCTTTCTTTGATGACAACGATTTCGCGTATTGGAAAGGTTGGATGGAGTATTATCTTATGAATGACTTTGAAAATTGGTGTAGCATTATAGATGAGTTCGAAATACCAATGAATGAGAGGGGAGAGACTCTACCTATAAAAAATTGGACAAAAGAGATGTTGAAGATGGCACAAGCGAATGCAAAGGCTACGAAAACTCTTCAATGTGGACTCTCAAAAGAACAATTGAACAAGGTAGGACCGTTCAAAACCGTAAAGGAGCTTTGGGAAAAGCTCATTGAGCTCAATGAACGATCAAATGAATCGAGGAGGGCCAAGAAGGATCTCCTGGTGGTATAACTCCAATCTCTCACAATGAAGGCAAATGAAACCGAAAGTCAATTGCATGGTAGGGTCAAAGAGATCATCAACGAACTTCATGTCATAGGTGAGAAAATTGAAAATAGGGACCTTGTAAGGTATGTACTTCAATCCTTCCCTAGAACTACTTTGTGGGCTTCAATGGTTGATGTCTATAAAGTTTATAGGGATCTTTCTTTAGTTAAGCTTGATGATTTATTTGGTGAATTTGAATTACATGAACATGCTAATTTGTCTACTAAAGAGAAGGGTGTAGCTTTTGTTATAGAGAAAGAAAGAAAGAAGAAGAAGGAAAAGAAAAGGTCGCCTACTGATCATTCGATTCGGAAGAGTCAAGCACTTGCATGGATAGCGATCAAGAGGCATATATGGTAAGAAAAATGAGAAAATCCTTTAAAAGTTTTTCTAACAAATCTTATGGTAGGAAAAACTCAAGAGGTAAGGGTAAGGCTAGAGAGGTCATTTGTTACAATTGCCAAAAGGAAGGGCACATGAGGAATGAGTATCCACTTTTGAAGAAAGAAAAAAAAGAAGAAGGATGAAAAGAAGAAATCAAAAGATAAAGGCAAGAAGGCTACAAGTCTAAAAGCAACATGGGATGATCCATCATCATCGGTGGAGGAGGGAGAACACCATGTCTCTCATTTTACATTAATGAGAGTGGACAACCTTGCATCATCCGAAGATGAAAAGAGCTTAAGTGACAATGAAGGAGAGAGCTCAAGTGAAGGGGGAGACCAATCCTCGGATTCGGACGTCTCGGTAAGTGAGGTATACAAGCTACCCCCTACTACACTTGTAAAAATTATCTCAAGTACTCATGATGATTTGTTTGATGCAAAAAGGAAAATTAAGAGTTTGAAAAATAAGGTTTGCATGTTAGAAGTGAAACTAGCATGCATGACCATTAAGGATAATATGCATGATTCTTTTCCTAGCTTAGATGAGTCATTTTTGGAAAAGGAAAATAAGGAATTAAGGAAAAAGGTAGAAAGTCTTACCAAAACCCTTTGAAAGTTTCAAATTAGCTCAAAGAATCTTGATATGATCATTAATAGTCAAAGAGTCGTATACAACAAGGCCGGAATAGGATATAGACCCAAAACCAAAGAAGTTGCTTTTATTTCTCTTATGGGAAGGAAGGGTGCACCTAGGAATCAAGGTGTTAGAGGCAATGTAAAGATGGCATGGGTCCCTAAGAAATATTTGAATGATGTTTGTGGATTTAGTGTATGAGTACCAAAAGCTTATATTTTTCGTGTTATTTAGGTAGAAGAGAAGAAGGACTCAAACATGTGGATAGTGGATAGCGGGTGCTCAAGACATATGACCGGTGATGTGAGAAAATTTTCCACCATTAGCTACTTAAAAGAAGGAACGGTGTCTTTTGGGAATAGTGGAAAGCTCAAGATTATAGGTAGAGGCACAATTGAGGTATCATCTACAATTTCAATTCATAAAGTGCTTCTAATTGAGGACATGAAATTTAACTTGCTTAGTGTAAGTCAACTATGTGATGTCGGGTATAGAATTGAGTTTCATGCAAGAAAATGTTTGATTAGACATAATGGCTCCAAAAATATCATATCAGAGGGATATAGTGAAGCAAAAATCTTTATTATCTTAATCTCTCTTATGCTTCTAATATTTCTACTAAGTGTCACATATATATCAAAAGAAGAAGAAGGATGACTATGACATCGAAGGCTTAGGCACATCAACATGAAGAACATAGCAAGAGTGGTCAAGATGGAATTGGTGAAAGGACTACCAATAATCAAATATGAAAAGAATAAGATGTGTGATGCGTGCCAAGAAGGTAAGCAATCCAAGTCATCACACAAAGGTAAAACTCTAACTAGCACTTCTCTACCATTGGAATTATTGTATTTAGATTTATTTGATTGTCATGGTACTCCTTCATTAGTAGGAAACAAGTATTGCTTAGTAATTGTAGATGATTTCTCTAGAGATACTTGGGTTTATTTCATGAGACATAAGGATGATACTTTAGAAATATTCATAGGATTTAGTAAAAGAGTTGAAAATGAGAAGCATATCAAGATCAACCGAATTAGAAGTGATCATGGTGGAGAGTTTGAAAATTCAAACTTCTCTCATTTTTGTCTAGTGAATGGGTACAAACATGAATTTTCATGTACAAGAACCCCACAATAAAATGGTGTTGTAGAAAGAAGGAAAAGGGTTTTACAAGAAACGGCTAGGACTATGCTTAATGCTTACTCCTTACCTTGCAATTTTTGGGCGGAAGTGGTAAATATCGCTTGCTACATTCAAAACCGAGTTTTAATTCATAGATTTTTAGGAAAAACACCTTTTGAATTGTGGAATGAGAGAATTTCTCAAATTCACTATTTTAGAGTTTTTGGGTGTAAGGTCTATATTTTGAACACTAAGGATGATCTAAGAAAATTTGACTCTAAGGCGGATGAAGGAATTTTAGTTGAATGTTCATCTACTAGTAGAGGGTATAGAGTGTATCATAAGAGGACTAGAGCGATTGAGGAATCTTCTAATGTGAATTTTGATGAGTCTACTAGCACTTACCCTAGGAAGTTCTCCATTGACAAGGATATAGAAGAAAATCGAAACATTACCCCAAGAAATACAGGACTTACATTTAGGGGGCATTGATCAAGAGGGAGGGAGAAGTGCATTGGAAGAAGAAAAAGACAATGATAATCATGTAGTAAATGAACCCATAACCTCTAGAACTCTAAGACAATATCAAGATCATCATATTAATCAAATAGTAGGAGATGTTACCCAAGAAGTAAGGACTAGATCCTACTTTAGAGATCACTTTAGTCAAATTGTTTTAATTACACAACTAGAGCCAAAATCAATTAACGAAGCCTTAGGTGATGTGGATTGGATTCTAGCCATGTAAGAAGAGTTGAACTAATTTGAAAGGAGTGAAGTGTGGCAGTTAGTTTCTAGACCCAATGATAGTACCATTGTCACAACAAGATAGGGTTTTAGGAACAAATTGGATGATCAAGGGAAAATTACTAGAAACAAGGCTAGGTTAGTAGCAAGGGGTTTCAATCAAGTTGAGGGCCTTGATTATCGGCCCAGAATCTGCAATCAAATTGAATTAATGGTGCATTTCTGAAATTCGGCCCAGAATCTGCAATTTCAGAACTGAAGCGTATCAGAATGATCTTTCTGAAAGTTGGCAGTAAGAAGGGACCAGTCGACTGATACCAGTCTCAGTTGACTGGTACTTCTGATCTCAGAA
>JAGFNQ010001701.1:413629-425248 GCA_024364735.1 Boesenbergia rotunda
AGAGTGGATATATCTGCAAATTTATAAAGAGAACAAACTTAAACTTACTGTTAATGCTACAAAAAATAGTAATCCCATTACATAATTTTACAAAAGAAAACAGAAGGTTGTTTTGTTGGGGGCAATCGACCCAAGTATGATCAAGTAGATCATGATTTTGATGTGTGTGGGTCAATATGATTAAGTTACGTTGTTATATTGGTTTGATATTTGTGTTTGAGTCTTGCAGGGTTTGGTGAATCACATATGGAGTACGCACCCGAGAGATGAGAGCCGGAGGAAGGGGACTTCAAGGGCAAGCCGGGGAAGTAAACTTCAAGGGCATACACGAACGATGGCATGGAGGCAAGCCGAGGGTTTGTGTGCGCATATGAGGGATGACAACCGAGGAAGAGAACTTCAAGGGGCAAGCCAAGGGAGTGGACTTCAAGGCATACGCGAAGGGTGGTCTTCGGAGTGAGTGTGAGTGGAAATGTACTCGGGACAGTCGACTGCGGTTGGAGCAGTCGACTGCCAAACCTCACAGGAAGACCAGTCGACTGGTCTTGGACCAGTCGACTGATCAAGTTCAAAAACTAGTCGTTGGCTAGCGGGATTGGCTAGGACCAGTCGACTGCCCTTGGGGCAGTCGACTGGCGTCGGGCTAGATTGCTTAAGGAGCAGTCCTCCACTCTATTTAAAGGGAGACTTTTGAGCAGGTTAGGGTTACGGTTCTAGAGAGTAGAATCTTACTGTTAGTGCTCAAAGTCTCAATCTCTTCCTCTCACTTTCATTTCTACTTTGTAAAGAGGAAGAGGGCAATCTTGGGAAGATTTCTCCACCTTGAAGGAGACGTTCATAGTGGAGCTCGTGTGTGTAGTGTGGATTCTTGGACTAGTCACCTCTCAAAGGTGGATACCAAGTAAATCAGGGGGTCAACATTGTTTTTATTATTTTATTGATTTTGTTCTTGTGTTTAGCTAACATCTTTGTAGACAAAATCGAAAGAAAGCTATTCACCCCCCTCTAGCTTAATGAAATGATCCTAACAAGTAGTATCAGAGCCAATTCGTTTCGAGAGAACTCACCGTCGACCGGAACATCGAAATGGCGTTTCAAGAGGGATATAGCACCGCACGACCACCATTCTTTGATGGCAATGGCTTCGCGTATTGGAAAGGTATAATGGAATATTATCTTATGAATGATATTGAAAATTAGTTTAGTGTTGTAGATGGTTTCGAAGTGCCAATGAATGAGAGAGGAGAGCCTCTCCCTATGAAGAATTGGTCAAAAGAAGTCATGAAGAAAGCGCAATCAAATGCAAAGGCTACAATAACTCTTCAATGTGGTCTCTCAAAGGAACAATTGAACAAGGTAGGACCGTTCAAGACCGCAAAGGAGCTTTGGGAAAAGCTGATTGAGCTAAATGAAGGATCAAATGAATCAAGGAGGGCCAAGAAGGATCTCTTGGTGGCACAACTCCAATCTCTCACTATGAAGGCAAATGAAACCGTGAGTCAATTGCATGATAGGGTCAAAAAGATCATCAATGAACTTCATGTCATAGGTGAGAAAATGGAAAATAGGGATCTTGTGAGGTATGTACTTCAATCCTTCCCTAGAACTACTCTATGGGTCTCAATGGTTGATGCCTACAAAGTTTCAAGGGATCTCTCTTTAGTTAAGCTTGATGACTTATTTTGTGAATTTGAATTACATGAACAAGCTAATTTGTCTACTAAAGAGAAGGGTGTAGCTTTTGTTGTAGAGAAAGAAAGAAAGAAAAAGAAGGACAAGAAAAAGACTTCATACTCATCATCCGATTCGGAAGAGTCTAGCACCTCAATGGATAGCGACCAAGAGGCATATATGATACGAAAAATGAGGAAAGTTTTTAAAAGTTTTTCTAACAAATCTTATGGTAGGAAAAACTCAAGAAGTAAGGGCAAGGCAAGAGAGATCATTTGCTACAATTGCCATGAAGAAGGGTATATGAAGAATGAATGCCCACTTTTGAAGAAAAGGGAAGAAAAGAAGAAGGATGAAAAGAAGAAATCAAAGGAAAAAGGCAAGAAGGCCACAAGTCTAAAGGTAACATGGGATGATCCTTCATCATCGAAGGAGGAAGAACACCATGTGTCTCATTTTGCATTAATGGGAGTGGACAACCTAGCGTCATCCAAAGATGAAAAGAGCTCAAGTGACAATGAAGAAGGGAGCTCGAGTGAAGGGGGAGACCAATCCTCGGATTCGGGCGTCTCGGTAAGTGAGGTATACAAGCTACCCCATACTACACTTGTAAAAATTATCTCAAATACTAATGATGATTTGTTTGATGCAAAAAGGAAAATTAAGAGTTTGAAAAATAAGGTTTGTATGTTAGAGGAAAAATTAGCATCCATGACCATTAAGGATAATATGCATGATTCTTCTCCTAGCCTAAATGAGTTATCTTTAGAAAAAGAAAATAAGGAGTTAAGAGAAAAGGTAGAAAGTCTCACCAAGGCCTTTAGAAAGTTTTAAATTGGCTCAAAGAATCTTGATATGATCATTAAAAGTCAAAGAGCTGTATACAACAAAGCTGGAATAGGATATAAACCCAAGACCAAGGAAGTTGCTTTCATTTCTCTTATGGGAAGGAAGGGTGCACTTAGGAAGCAAATTGTTAAAGACAATGTAAAGAAGGCATGGGTCCCTAAGAAATATTTGAATGATGTTTGTGGATTTAGTGTATGGGTACCAAAAGCTTGTGTTTTTCATGTTGTTTAGGTAGAAGAAAAGAAGGACTCAAACATGTGGATAGTGGTTAGCGGGTGCTCAAGACATATGATCGGTGGTGTGAGAAAATTTTCCACCATTAGCTACTTAAAAGAAGGACGGTGTCTTTTGGGAATAGTGGAAAGCTCAAGATTATAAGTAGAGACACAATTGAGGTATCATCTACAATTACAATTCATAAAGTACTTCTAATTAAGGACATGAAATTTAACTTGCTTAGTGTTAGTCAATTATGTGATGTCGGGTATAGAGTTGAGTTTCATGCAAGAAAATATTTGATTAGGCACAATAGCTCGGAAAATGTCATGTTAGAAGGATATAGGGAAGCAAATCTTTATTATCTTAATCTCTCTTATGCTTCTAACATTTCTACTAAGTGTCTCATATCAAAAGAAGAAGAGAGATGGCTATGGCATAGAATGCTTGGACACATCAACATGAAGAACATAGCAAGAGTGGCCAAAATGGAATTGGTAAAAGGACTACCAATGATCAAATATGAAAAGGATAAAATGTGTGATGTGTGCCATGAAAGTAAGCAATCCAAGTCATCACATAAAGGTAAAACTCTAACTAACACTTCTTTACCATTGGAATTATTGCATTTAGATTTATTTGATTATCATGGTACTCCTTCATTAGTAGGAAACAAATATTGCTTAGTAATTGTAGATGATTTCTCTAGATATACTTGGGTTTATTTCATGAGACATAAGGATAACACTCTAGAAATATTCATAAGATTTAGTAAAAGAGTTGAAAATGAGAAATATCTCAAAATCAACCGAATTAGAAATGATCATGGTGGAGAGTTTGAAAATTCAAACTTCTCTCATTTTTGTCTAGAGAATGGATACAAATATGAATTTTCATATCCAAGAACCCCACAACAAAATGGTGTTGTAGAAAGAAGAAATAGGGCTTTACAAGAAGCGACTAGGACTATGTTTAATGCTTACTCCTTACCTAGCTATTTTGGGCGGAAGCGGTAAATACCGCTTGCTACATCCAAAATCGAGTTTTAATTCATAAATTTTTAGGAAAGACACCTATTGAATTGTGGAATAAGAGAATTCCTCAAGTTCACTATTTTAGAATTTTTGGTGTAAGGTCTATATTTTGAACACTAAGGATGGCTAAGAAAATTTGAGTCTAAGGTGGATGAAGGGATCTTAGTTGGATACTCATCTATTAGTAGAGGGTATAGAGTGTATAACATGAGGACTAGAGTAATTGAGGAATCATCCAATGTGGATTTTGATGAGTCTACTAGCACTTACCCTAGGAAATCCTCCATTGACAAGGATATAGAAGAAAACTAAAGTATTACCCAAGAAATTCAAGACTTACATTTAGGGGGTATTGATCAAGGGGGAGGGAGAAGTGCGTCGGAGGATGAAAGAGACAATGATAATCATATAGTAAATGAGCCTCTAACCTCTAAGACTTTAAGACAACATCCAGATCATCCTATTGACCAAGTAGTTGGAGATGTTACAGAAGGAGTAAGGACTAGATCCTACTTTAGAGAACATGCTAGCCAAATTACCTTAATTTTAGAACTTGAGCCAAAATCAATTGATGAAGCCTTAGGTGATGTGGATTGGATTCTAGCCATGCAAGAAGAATTGAACCAATTTGAAAGGAGTGAAGTGTGGGAGTTAGTTCCTAGACCCAATGATAGTACCATTGTCACCACAAGATGGGTGTTTAGGAACAAATTGGATGATCAAGAAAAAATTACTAGAAACAAGGCTAGGTTAGTAGCAAGGGGTTCCAATCAAGTTGAGGGCCTTGATTATGATGAAACATATGCTCCTGTAGCTAGATTGGAATCCATCTGTATTTTATTAGGATATGTCGCTCACATAGGTTTTAAGCTTCATCAAATGGATGTAAAATCATTTTTGTGGCCCAAGTTTATGTTGATGACATCATTTTTGGGTCAACAAATAGTGAGTTTCTTCATGAGTTTATTAAGTGTATGGAGAATGAGTTTGAAATGAGTCTTGTTGGGGAGTTGACCTTCTTCTTAGGATTACAAGCCAAACAAACAAATGAAGGGATTCATGTTTACCAAACAAAATATGCTAGAGAATTTATAAAGAAATTTGGGTTAGAAAATGCTAAGGTAGCATCTACCCCCATTGGCACAAATGTCAAGATGGATAGTGATCTTGAAGGGAAGGTTGTGGATCCAAAGCAATATAGGAGCATGATTGGTAGCTTATTGTATCTAACCGCTAGTAGACCGGGTATATTATTTGCGGTAGGTATGTGTGCAAGGTATCAATCTTGTGTCAAAGAGTCTCATCTAGTGGTAGTAAAAAGGATCTTAAGGTATATTAAGGGTACTCTTAATGTCGGTCTTTGGTATCCTAGAACTCCGAACATTAACCTATTTGGATACACCGACTCCGATTATGCGGGTTGCAAATTAGATAGAAATAGTATTAGTGGTGGGTGTCAATTTCTTGGTTCATCCCTAGTTAGTTGGAGTAGTAGAAAATAACCATGTGTTGTCTTATCAACCACGGAGGTCGAATATGTAGCAATGGGTGGTTGTGTAGCTCAATTACTTTGGATCATGCATACCTTAGAAGATTATGAGTTTCATTACTCCAAGGTCAAGGTTTTATGTGATAATGTGAGCACTATTAATTTGACCAAAAATACAGTGCATCACTCTAGGACAAAACACATTGAAATGAAGCATCACTTCATTAGGGATCATGTGGCAAAGGGAAACATAGAATTACAATATGTTGACTAAAAGTTCAACCTTGCCGGCATTTTTACCAAGCCTCATCCCGAAGCGAAGTTTACATCTCTAAGAAGATGACTTGGTATGTGTTTTGTAGAAGGGTAGAATTTGCCTTAGGGTAATGCAATAGTAAGGTAGTGTATGATTCATTAGAATGATACAAATAATTCACTTATGCTTATGACATATTATTGGATTGTTGGATGTATCACATTATTGAAAATAGACCAACTATGGAGAAAGCAAATGTTTAATTAATGGACATCTTGCCCAAAGATCATAGTTGGACATTTTAAATAATTTGAAAATATTTCTATGTTTTATTTGCTATGACATAAGTTTGTGAAACACATGATTTCAAAACTAGGATGAAATTTTGATACAAAATTAGAAGTTTTCAAAGAATTTGAACCTTGGTCAAAAAGACAAACATGTTTAGATTTTTCATGAAGTTATATTTTTCTCTGATAGAATACATCATATGACACATGTTTGCAAAATTTCGTGATTTTTCGAGTTTTGTGGAATTTATAATGCGTTTCTGAATTTCGGCCTAGAATCTGAAAAATTCAGACTGAAACGTATCAGTCGACTGCCCCTGAGGGCAGTCGACTGATCTATCTGTGAATTGGCTGAAAGAAGGGACCAGTCGACTGATATCTGTCTCAGTCGACTGGTACTTCTGATTGATGATTTCTGAGATTTTTCAGAAGAAGAAGAGTATCCCTGGTTGATGCCATTGGTTATAGTTGCTTCGGGCAATCCTTTTGATGGTGTCAAAGGGGAAGAATTGGGAAGTTTTAAGTTAGTTTTATTTATGGTTATGCAAATTGAAAATTGGATGTGAGGGCATAGGTTAAGGGGAGGTTGCCTCTTGTTGTACTATGTCTATAATTTTCAATTGTTGTTGTTTTACCTAACTTAAACATATTATCACACATCAAAAAGGGGGAGATTGTTGGGGCAATCGACTCAAGTATGATCAAGTGGATCATAGTTTTGATGTGTGTGGGTCAATATGATTAAGTTAGGTTGTTATGTTGGTTTGATATGTGTGTGTTTGAGTCTTGCAGGACTTGGTGGATCACACATGGAGTACGCACCCGAGGGACGAGAGCCGGAGGAAGAGGACTTCAAGGGCAAGCCGGGGAAGTAGACTTCAAGGGCATACGTGAAGGATGACATGGAGGCAAGCCAAGGGCTTGTGTGCGCATCTGAGAGACGACAGCCGAGGAAGAGAACTTTAAGGGGCAAGCCAAGGGAGTGGACTTCAAGGCATACGCAAAGGGTGGTCTTCGGAGCTAGTGTGAGTGGAAATTGTTGATGCAGTCTGGCCCTGATTGTTGTTTTGATGTTGACACCGATTTTAGTTTAGGTGGATGATTATTGATTATGATTAAGTCCTGATCGGGAATCAAGCATGGTATGGAAAATCCTAGTCTGGAGGGCTAGGTGTTGGAAAATCCTAACCTGGAGGGTTAGGTGTTGAAAATCCTAGTCTGGAGGGCTAGGTGTTCGAAAATCCTAACCTGGAGGGTTAGGTGTTAAAAATCCTAGCTTGGAGGGCTAAGTGTATGAAAAGTCCTAATTCGGAAGAGGTGGGTGAAAAGTCCTAGCTTGGAGGGCTAGGTGAAAAGTCCTAACTTGGAGGGTTAGGTGCAAATTCTCATCTTGGAGAATTAGGTGAAAAAGTCCTGGCTTGGAGGGTCAGGTGCCTAGCTTGGAGGGCTAGGTTGGATGAAGTTCTAACTCGGAAGGGTTGGGTGAAAAGTCCTAGCTTGGAGGGCTAGGTGAAAAGTCCTAGCTTGGAGGGCTAGGTGAAAAGTCCTAACTTGGAGGGTTAGGTGCAAATTCCCAACTTGGAGAGTTAGATGGTGAAATCCTTGGCTTGGAGGGCTAAGGTGGATGAAACCCTAGCTTGGAGGGCTGGGTTTGACTCCCTGGATCGGTCTGGTGACCGATCAGGGATATTGGCAGGCTGCTCTTTCGTGGATCGGTCTGGTGACCGATCCAGCGATGTCTGATCGGTCCGGTGACCGATCCAGCGATGTCTGATCGGTCCGATGACCGATTAGGGAGCAAGCAACTTCCTCACTAACTCGTTCCTGATCGGTCTGGTCACCGATCAGGGAGCGAACAGTGAGTGAGTTCTCCTCCGGATCAGACCCTGGATCGGTCCGGTGACCGATCAGAGACTTAGGATCTAATTAAAGAATCACTGTTCATTTGTCCTGATCGGTCTGAGTGACCGATCAGGCTTCACTCTGATCGGTCTGGTGACCGACCAGGCTTCACTCTGATCGGTTCGGTGACCGATCAGGAGTGTATAGCCGCGAGAGCTAGGAATCCCAGCGAAGTAGTGGATCGGTCTGGTGACCGATCCACAATCCCTGGATCGGTCCGGTGATCGATCACTTTAATTCAAATTGCGTTGTCAGATGCTCTGACCGTATCCGATTCTCTGCGCTTCACTTCTGATAAATGATTTGCTGCTCTAACACTCTGATTAAGCTGCAGGTGACAGGGGAGGATTCAAACACTCAAGGAGAAGTCAATGGAGGCTTTCCTTGGAGCAGGTTTGTCCGTTTTCCATCTCAGGTTGCAATGCCCGAGCTGCAGACTGGAGCTGGGACTGGAGCTTGGCTGAGGGAAGCTCAGGGAGTCCAGGGATAGCTCAGTGGTAGCTGGCGTTGGCAGATGAGCAGCTGGGAGCTGCAGGGATGGTGTCATCTGATGCTTGTGGAGAAACAAAAAGGAGAAGAAGACTTCAGCTGAAGCAGAGAAGTGTTCGACAGTTTTCTATGTTGAGCTTGCTGAAGTTCTTGCTGCGCTTTGTGTTTCTCCACAACTTGCTTGCTGTGTTTCTGAAGTCTTCATCACTTTGAGCAAGTAACTACAATTGAGAAGCAACCAACTCTTACGTAAGTGCTGGGAGGAAAGAACAAGGAGCTTGGAGTCCAACAGTGAGAAGACACGAAGGAGGGAGTTCTTGCGTGAGATCGTCGCTGGGTGGAGCTCGGGATAAGCTCGCTGTGCTCTTGTCCTTGCTAGGTGCTGAGTAAGAGTATTCTCTGTGTTTCATTAAGCTTAAATCTATATTCTTGTTTGAAACGCTGTGGAGAGGTTTCTCCATCGAGAAGGAGGTTGCGTTATATCCGGTGAACACCGGGGCTTGATCTGCCGACGATCAAGGGATCGCCCACCTTAAGGGCACGCTAAGGAGTAGGGGCAAGTTATCCCCGAACCTTGTAAACCCTCTTGTTAGCGATCTTGGTAGCTGTCTTTGTTTGCTTTCATTTCTGTTTTTAGTTTACTGCACTGCTTCGTTTTCCTTTCCTTCTTCCACTGTGCTACTGATAAGTTGAGTGCAGAAATCTTGATAAGTGTTTGAAGTCGAAGAGATTGGCTATATTCACCCCCCCTCTCTAGCCATCCGTTTCCAACAAGTGGTATCAGAGCTTGGGGCTCTGTTTGCGGCTTAATATCCGAGAGTTATCAACAAGATGGCATTGAGAGAAGGCTTCTCCACCACCCGACCTCCATTCTTTGATGGCTCCGATTTTCAGTATTGGAGATCAAAGATGGAATATTACTTGAAGATGGATATCCACACTTGGTTCACGGTGAAGGAGGGCTTTACCCCTCCTAAGGATGACGAAGGCAAAGAACTCAAGTCTTCACGGTGGACTGCCGAACAAACGCGAAAGAGTGAAGCCGACGCGAAGGCGGTTGTCACTCTACAATGTGGCATGAACAAAGACCAACTCATCAAGGTTGGTCCTTTCACAAGTGCAAAGGACTTGTGGAACAAACTCATTGAGCTCCACGAGGGTACCCGAGACTCAAGGATCGCAAAGAGGGATTTGTTCCTCAATCAACTCCAAAATCTCTCCATGAAGGAGAATGAATCGGTAAGTGAGCTTCATAGCCGGTTCAAGGAAGTCCTCAATGGACTTCATTCGATTGATGAAAAGGTCGAGAATCGCGACCTTGTGAGGTATGTCTTGAAAGCCTTTCCAAGGAATGCTTTGTGGTCATCCATGGTGGATGCCTACAAAGTTTCCAAGGATCTTTCCATTGTAAAGTTAGATGATTTATTTTGTGAGATGAAATTGCATGAAATGGATAACAAAGGCCCCAAGGAGAAGGGGATTGCCTTAGTTGCAGGGGACCGAATCATCAAGAAGAAGAAGGAGAAGAAGAAGGAGAAGGAAGTCTCTTCATCTTCATCCTCTTCCGAATCCGAGTCCGATTCCAAGGAAGATGGCAGCGACTCTTCTTCCTCCGAGATGGCGAACTTTGTGAGAAGAATGTTGAGAAGGGATCGACGATTCAAGAGTAGAGGTAACTCTAGTGAATCCAAACTTGATAAGACTAATGCATCTTGCTTTGAGTGTGGTAGAAAAGGACATTTCATGAGTGAATGTCCAAAGCTAAAGAAGAAGGAGGAGAAATCCAAAAAGAAAGAAGAAAAATCCAAGAAGAAGAAGAAGGCATTGAAGGCCACTTGGGATGAGTCATCCTCTAGCTCATCCGATGAAGAGAAGGAGGAGAAGAGCACTAGGCATGTGGCACTCATGGCTCTTGGAGAGGAGAGCAGTGATGAATCTCCAAGTTCCTCAAACGCGGCTTCATCATCTTCGGATGATGAAGTGGTAACTTCTCCCAAGCTCGAAAAGTGCTATAGAGCAATTGCATGTTTAACTAGTATGCTTAAAAAGTCCAAAAATAAAGTTAAAACATTGCAATTAGAAATTGATCAAGTGAAGGTATCTAGGGATGATAATATTGATGATTTGCATGTTGAATTGTTAGAAGATGAAATTAAATCATTGAAACATGAGATTGAAATTTTGAAATCCTCTAAGATTGATGAAGTAAATGATTTGCATGATAACTTGCTAGTAGAAGAGAACCAATCATTGAAGAGTGAGGTTGAGAAGCTCAAGAATATTCTTGGGAAGTTCTCAACTAGTTCTAAGACCCTAGATATGATTCTAAATGCCCAAAGGGCAGTTTACAATAGGGTCGGTATTGGTTACCGACCCAAAGAACCCTCATTCGTGTCTTTGATGTCTAGGACTGATATGAGACAATCTAGGACATCCAAGACTCAAAAGAAAGTGGTCAAGGCATGGGTGCCTAAGTCATGTTTAGTTGATGCTTTAGGTCCCAAGGTTTGGGTACCTAAAACTTCTATTTTTTGAATTGTGTAGGTTATGATTGAGAGGGAGCATCTATCAACTTGGTTCGTTGATAGTGGATGCTCCAAACACATGACCAGGGATAGATCATTGTTTACCACACTTCACAAGAAAAGTAGAGGTAATGTATCATTTGGTAACAATGGTAGTCTTAAGGTCATAGGGATAGGAGACATTCAAATATCCGAATGTCTTAGAATTTCAAATGTCCTTCTAGTCAAGGGGATGAAATTTAATCTCCTAAGTGTGAGTCAATTGTGTGACACGGGTTACACAATTGACTTCCAACCAAGTCAATGTCTAGTTAGACAACATGACACCTTGGACACGATACTATTAGGAGCAAGAGTAGATAATATTTATCAAGTTTCATTTAAAAGTGCTACTAATGCTTTTGCTAAGTGTCTCATGTCAAGAGAAGAAGAGCCCACCCTTTGGCACCAGAGGTTAGCACATGTTAACATGAAGAACATCCGGAAGTTGGCCAACAAGGGACTGTCCGTGGCTTACCGAGCATCAAGTATGAGAAAGACAAACTTTGTGATGCATGTCAAATGGGTAAGCAAACAAAATCTGCACATAAAGGTAAAAGCGCTGTAAGTACTTCCAATGCATTAGATTTATTTCATATGGATCTATTTGATTGTAGTACCATCATATCATTGAATGGAAGTAGATATTGCTTTGTTATCATTGATGATTTTACTAGGTATACATGGACTTACTTTTTAAAATATAAGGACCAAACCTTAGATATCTTCATTTCTTTTTGTAGAGGAGTTGAAAATGAAAAATCATCAACCATTAAGACAATTAGAAGTGATCATGAAGGTGAATTTCAAAACCAAAGGTTTTTAGAATTCTGTCAAGATAGAGGCTATAAGCATGAGA
>JAGFNQ010001701.1:435024-474989 GCA_024364735.1 Boesenbergia rotunda
ACCACTCAAACTGAACTAAATCGATAAAAAAAAGCTTAATTAGTTTGTAAAAAGTTTTATAAAAAAAGCATTGATGATATTAAAAAGCCTTTTTTTTTATAAAAAGTATTATATGTGAGAACTGGAAATCTTCGGAAACATTAGCATTATATGTGAGAACTGAAATCTTCGGAAACATTTTAAGACCAGCGATAGCATTATATGTTGACTAAGAGGTGTTTGCATAAATGTTTACATCTAATGCTTAAAATACCCTTTCTATCTATTTAAACCCTAAATTCAATTTTCCTATTCACCCTAAATTAAAATAAAAGATTAATTTTTTATTAAAACCACTCAAACTAACTAAATCGATAAAAAGCTTAATTAGTTTGTAAAAAGTTTTATAAAAAAAAAGCATTGATGATATTAAAAAGCTTATTTTTATTATGAAAAAACTAATTAAAACTCCATGACAATTTTTTAAATTAATGTTCTCAATATATTGAGTCAAACTTCATATTGAGTAAAAATTGAAATTTGAAGGTATGTATATAATTAGGAGAATTAGACGAATACATAAGAATTAGTTTATCAATTCAAGGTCGTTTAGCCCATCAATCGATTTTTAGAATTTGATTGTTTAAAAAATCTAATTCATGTTCAAAAAATCACTACTCTCAATATATTGAGTCAAATTAATATTTGAAGTATAAATATAATCAGGAAAATTAGACGAATACATAGGAGTTAATTTCATGTCAATCTGAAATCGTTTAGTTCATCAGTCGACTTTAATTTTTCGAACACATTCGTGTTAAAAAAATACTACTCTTAATATATTGAGTCAAATTAATATTTGAGAGCGTAGATATAATCAAAAAAATAAACTATACATATAGAAATTAATTTTATATAAATCGTTTGATCTATTAATCGATTTTATCTAAAATCAATTTTATTTTAAGAATAAATAAATCAGTCGATTGATTTTTTTCATCAATCGATTGAATTACTAACTTTCCAAAAAAAAAAAGATCTCTAAATTGAGTCGACCGATAAAAAAATATTAGTCGACTGATTGAATCAATAATATTTTTATTAGTATAGAGATAAAAATGAAAATATATAATTTTAAAATTATCCTATATAATTTAAATATTTCGAAAATTACGTACACGAATTAGTAAATTACGGTAAATAATTCTCAATTTATCTTAAAGCTGTTAAAAACTTTCGTAAAATTCTCTGGGAGAAAAAAAATGCAGGACGTGCTTTTTGTTTTTTCGTTATCGTCTCCAAATCTATCGCTACCATCCATCGCTATCGCTGTCTTGCCAATTAATCTCCTGGAATCTTTTCTCTCTTGATGGCAAAAGAAAGGCGAATCGCTTTGCTATCGCTGTCTTGCCAATTAATCTCCCAGAATCTTTTCTCTCTTTCTCCCTCGCTAGCTTCCCCCTTTGTTTTTCCAATTAGTTCCGTTTTGCTGCATGTGAAAGTTGTGTCGGTCAACAGGCATGATAAATAAATAAATTTTTTTGTACAAAATATTTTCTTCTGTCGATGCATGAACAGAGATATATTTTTCTCTTCGAATATCAGTTTTATTAACAGATAAAGCGAACTACGACTGAAGATCGAGTAGATCTGGGTGTACGTCTCAATTTTATTATTAATTAATGAAGTCTTTTTTTCCTAATATAAAAAATCGTCCAATTAAAGTCATTTATTATTATTTTCATCAATATGGAGAAGATTAATTATCTAGAACTGCAAAGTTACATACGGTCCCGGTCCCGGTCCCGGTCCCGGTCCCATTTGTGGCCTCTCCGTCGTTCGCCTTCATGGTGAGTAGCTCCGTGGTAATGATGCAAGCAAAGCAACGTAAGCTATTTTATTTATGGGCGTTAGAGGTGCGTCTGGGGCCCGCTCAACGCGGGTTTGACAAGTATGCTGAGAGCAGCAATGTAAGCCGGATGGTGCCTCAACTTCTGGCGACGCGCGGGGCCTTTTGGCGACGCGCACGGCCACAGCGGGCGGTTAATTTAGATATTAATTATTTTAATTATTCTTAATTAAGATAATTAATATTCTTAATATTTCAAATTTAGAATACTAATTTATGTTTGATTAATCGGAAATAAAATTGGATAATTTAGATTATTATTTGTGGTTGACAAATTAAATTGTAAATTAATTTAGCTATTTTATTATTTGTTAAAGTAGTTATGCTGAATATTTTTAATATAAATGTTTGCATGAGCCGCCGGCTAATTTGGATATTAATTATCCTAATCATTCTTAATTAGGATAATTTATATCCTTAATGTTTCAAATTTAGGATACTCATTTATGTTTGATTAATTGGAAACAAAGTTAAATAATTTAGATTGTTATTTGTGGTTGACAAATCAAATTGCAAGTTAGTTTAACAATTTTATTATTTGTTAAAGTAGTTAGGCTGAATCTTTTTTATATAGATGTTTGCATGAGTATCAATATTGAATATTTTATTGTTATTAGGATATAATATATATGAACAAGGCATGAATGTATATAGGTTAGATAATAGATTTATCCGCGAAGAATTTTTTGCTGGGATTGAAGAATTTGTGAACTTTGCAAAATATCATCCTAAGTGTTTGAATGATGCCAAGTTAAAATGTCCATGTAATCAATGCAAATGTAGAAATATAGCTTTCCGTGATGAGGATATAGTGAAAACACATATTTGTACTTCATTTATGACTTATAATATAGTCCAACGAAAACGATTAAGGACCGTGGGCCTTGGAGTAGGAGCCGTCACAGACTCCGAATCAAGTAAAAAATAAGGTGTTAGCCATGTTTGACTTGCTTACTTCCATTGCATTTAATCTGATTTATTCGAAAAATCGTTATCGATATTCACCCCCTCTATCGATCACATCAATCCCACAAGTGGTATCAGAGTGGGTTGCTCTAAATTGGTGAAACCACCTTTCGAGTATTCGTTTTTTTTCAATTTTCAATTCTTATTTTTTCACCATAAGCCAGAATTGATATAACGATCATTTTTTTAAAAAAATTGTCATGAAATATTTTTTTATTATTTTTTCTCAAAATTCATGCTACCCCAATTCGCGAGCAAATTTTTTTCTTCTTCTCTCGCACTACTAATTTAAGATCAAGTCTTGGTACATTCTTTGTTATTTCTTTGTGTATGAGATTTATCCTGAATGACCCATCAAGAATGGAATAGTGCTCATCCACCTTTATTCTCCGGAGAGAATTTTAGATGCAGGAAAGGTCTAATGGAATCCCACCTGAAGGTCCATCTGGATTTGTGGATGATAATCCAAATGGGGTTAACATTACCTATAGAAGTTGGAACATCAATTGCTTGGGATAAACTAGACGAACCAACACTGAGAAAAATCGAGACCGATGCCAAGGCAACTGTCATCCTACAATGCGGCTTGACCAAAGATGAATTGAAGCGGGTTGGATCCTTCAACTGTGCCAAAGAGATTTGGGAGATGCTAATAGACCTACACGAAGAAACTTCTAACATTGAGGTCTTAGAAGGTGTACTGTTCGAATCATCGACGAATCGGACGAAGAAGAACAAGCTTAAGTGAGTTACCTTGCACTTTCAGTACAAGCACAAATAGTCAAGATAGAGTCTGAACCCGAATTCGAAGTCGAATTCGAACCAGAATCAAAACATGAGTCTAGATCCGAGACAATAATAGTCAAGGAGGAGATTCCCAACGGGGATTCAGAATGTAAAATTGTAAATTCAAATTTTAAAAATCACATAATTTGTTTCAAATGCAGGGAGAGAGGACACTACAAAAATAAGTGTCCTACTCGTAAGAAATAAACGACACCATCGACTACGATGAAGGAACTAGTTCTAGGAGCATGAAAGGACAAAAGTCACATCCAATGCTTCAAGTGCCAGGAGTTTGGACATTACAAAGATAAAATACACAGATAGAAGAACCAAAGATCCAGGACAACCAACCAAGATACGTAAATTTACATTATATGAAAATTCAGTTTTTACAATAGATGCTAATATCTTACCTAATTACTCTTGGTCAAATTTAGATATGCATGCATGCTCAAGTAACATAATTAAATCATGTAAATTAATTAATTCAAATTTTAAAAAATTAAAACAAGAAAATGAGATTTTGAAAATTAAGATTGATAAACTAGAAAAATTAATTAATAATCTTGCTAACTTACAAAATTTAGAAATTTTCCCTCATTATGACTTTACTTAAAGATTTTTTTTCATACATTTACATAGAAAATATAAACACTATAATATGATTAGATTTTTTTTTTGCATGCCTATAAAAAGTGTTTGATTGTCTGTCTATTTAATTTCTGTAAATTGTCATGCTTAGGATTAGAAGTGGTTAGATAAGGATCTGACTTAATTAAAACTTGCACAACCTAGTATTAGGGTGGGGCAAGATGATAGTACGTTAGGAAAGCCTGTCTAAGGAGTCAGGTAGGGTAAGACATACCCTATTTGGTTTCTTTAGTCCGGTGGAATTAGCCGAAGCTACCTCGCCACATCCTCGACTAGTTAGACCAAGGTTTCTCAAAGAATAACTTGAAAATAAAATTTCTTTAAAATACTTTGTTAAGGAAAATGTCATTACTCCGATAACCAAGAAGGCCCCTGTGCCTCGTCAAGACTTGGAAGCCGATTATTAAAATCTATTTTTCAATTTATTACTTGTTAAACTTGAATATAACTCAAGGTTCAATCAAGTAATTGCTTTTAATTTAAATTCAAAGATAAAATTTGACGCATCTCGCAAAATAGATAAGGGTTCCCTGTTTTATCACTTAGAAATAGGAGATAAAAAGGTTAGTCCAATCCAACTAACTCCACACATCTAATTAATTTCACCTTTAAATTAACGAATCAAATTTAAAATTTTTAACTTATTTAAAATTCTA
The DNA here is from genome assembly GCA_024364735.1 of Boesenbergia rotunda. Taxonomy (NCBI): domain Eukaryota; kingdom Viridiplantae; phylum Streptophyta; class Magnoliopsida; order Zingiberales; family Zingiberaceae; genus Boesenbergia; species Boesenbergia rotunda. Next base: position 439,972 of record JAGFNQ010001701.1, read on the forward strand.
AAATGCTTAAACTTAATAATTTTTCAAAATTTAAACTTAATTTATTTTTAAAATTCAAAATTTTCTAAATTTAAATTTAACTTAAATCAAAATTTAAACTATAATAATGAGCATTGAGCGTACTGGTCGGAGAAGGGCACGTGAGCTCTTTCTCCGGGACCAAAATGAGTCAGAGACGGCTAGGAAGGCTGTTCTCTGGACTAAGGGTCGAATTGGGCGTAGCTGGATCGGTCTGGAGACCTATCAGGGAGTTGGTACTAACTCCCTGTTGTGGATCGGTCTGGTGACCGATCCAAGGAAGTCTGATCATTCTGGTGAACGATCAGAGAGAGAACAGAATGTTTCTGTTCGGCTCCAGATCGTTCTGGTGAACGATCAGGGAGAAAACAGAAGGTTTCTATTTAGTTTCTAATCGTTCTGGTGAACGATCAGAGAAGAGGTCGTAGGTTTCTGGAGAGAAGCCTTGATCAGTCAGTGTGACCGATCAAAGGCCTCCTGGACATATCAGGATGGGTCCTGATCGGTCCAGGAGTGACCTGATCGGCCACTGTGATCGATCAGGGCACAACCTGATCGGTCAGGTGACCGATCAGGTGCTTCTGGCTGCGGGTTGTGGCCAAGCTAATGGATCGGTCAGAGTGACCGATCCACAATCCCTGATCGGTCAGTGTGACCGATCAGGGAGACACTGGATCGATCAGGAGGTGACCTGATCGATCAGGGTCTTCACTGTGGACCGATCAGTGTCTGATAACTTCAATTTAAATTCGCTGTCAGATTTCTGATTTCGCTCTGAACACTTCTGTTTTCTCTGCTACCTCTCTGATTCACTTTTGATTTGTTGTGCTAAGCATCTGTTAAGTGTGCAGGTAATGCAGGGATGATTCAAATGAAGGAGGAGGGTCAACTGAAGACTTTCTCTTCATCAGGTTTGGCTGTTTTCTCTTCTCAGGTTTCAACGTCTTCTGGCGCGGGCTGGCAACGGCTGGCGAGGCTGACGACTGACCTGTGGCTTGGTTGAAGAGGGTTCAGTGGAGTCCATCAGAGGTCAGTGGGTTGGTGGCTGAGGTTGTTGCAGACGCTCCTGTGAGCTGCAGACGAGCTAGTGAGCTGCAGAGACGCGCCTGGTAACCTGCTGATGAGCAGGCACATAAAAGATGGCGAGAGAAGTGGAGATGACAACTCTTGCATACACTGAAAACTTTTGAGCGTTCTTTGAATCTCTGTAACTTGAGCACATTGAATCAGAGGAGAGCTTCGCGAGTCCATCAGCAAGCAGACACGAAGAGCAGGGAGTTCTTGCGTGAGAGTTGTGCTGGGATAAGCTCGGTGAAGTGTTTCCTTCTACGCATTCTTTGTGCTCTGTAAGCTTTCCTTTGTCTCTGTACGCTTAACTGTTATCATTCTGAGACTATCTGTGGAGAGGTTTCTCCACAGAGAAGGAGGCTGTGATATCCGAATTTCCGGGGCTTGATCTGCCGACGATCAAGGGATCGCCCACCTCACGGGCACGCCAAGGAGTAGGGGCAAGTTACTCCCGAATCTTGTAAACCCTCTGAGTTAGCGTTTTTGGTTTTCTGTTTATCTCTGTTTGTTTCTGTTTCTTTCTGCTTGTTTTCTTCCGCTGCTAACCATTATCGCAGAAAGTTTCAAAAAGAAGTGTGAAATTTCAGTGTCTGGCTATTCACACCCCCCTCTCTAGCCATCCAAGATCCAATAAGTGGTATCAGAGCAAGGGGCTCTGTCCAATGGTCTAACACCCGAGAGCTAAACAACAATGGCTTTGAGAGAGGGATTCAGCACCAACCGACCCCCTTCTTCGACGGGGCTAATTTCCAATATTGGAGATCACAGATGGAATACTACCTTAAGACGGATATCGGAATGTGGTTCTCCGTGAAGGAGGGATTCACCCCTCCAAAACCTCCAAAAGATGCTAAGGGAAAAGAGTTGGAATCCTCGAGATGGTTGGCTGAGCAAACCTGGAAAGGAGAAGCCGATGCAAAAGCAGTGGTCACCTTGCAATGAGGGATGACTAAGGACCAGTTGATAAAAGTTGGTCCCTTCACCAGTGCCAAGGACCTATGGAACAAGTTCATCGAGCTTCATGAAGGCACCCGGGACTCAAGGATAGCCAAGAGGGATCTTTTCCTCAACCAACTTCAAAACCTCACCATGAAGGAGTCCGAAACGGTAAGTGAACTCCATGGCCAATTCAAAGAGATACTTAACAGGTTGCATTCCATTGATGAGAAAGTCGAGAATCACGACCTTGTGAGGTATGTTCTTAAAGTCTTTCCGAGGAATGCCTTGTGGTCATCCATGGTGGATGCCTACAAGGTATCCAAGGACTTGTCAATTGTTAAAATAGATGATTTGTTTTGTGAAATGGAGCTACACGAAATCGCTAACAAAGACCTCAAAGAGAAGGGGATTGCTCTTGTGGCAGGGGACAAGACCAAGAAGAAGAAAGAGAAGGAGAAGGAGGTCTCATCTTCTTCGTCCGAGTCCGAGGAGGATGGAAGCGAGTCTTCATCATCCGAGATGACTAACTTCGTTAGAAGAATGATGAGGAAGAGCAGACGCTACAAAGGAAAAGGTAATACGAGTAAAATTAAAGTTGATAAGACTAATGCCACTTGTTTTGAGTGTAGCAAGAAAGGGCATTACAAGAATGAATGCCCAAAACTAAAGAAGAAGAAGGAGAAATCGAAGAAGAAGAAGAAAGCCTTGAAGGCCACGTGGGATGAATCTTCTTCCAGCTCATCCGAAGAAGAAAAGGAGGAGAAGAGCACTCGCCGTGTAGCTCTCATGGCCATTGAAGATGTGGAGAGCAGTGATGAATCTATGGACGCCTCAACCGCGGCTTCATCATCTTCGGATGATGAAGAGGTAATTTCTCCTGAATTGGATAAATGCTATATGACCATTGCATGTTTAACTAATTTGTTAAAGAAATCTAAGGAAAAAGTTAAATCTTTAAAAGTAGAAATAGAACAACTAAAATCCTCTAAGGATGAGGATCTTGATGACTTGCATATTGAAGTTCTAGAGGATGAGAACAAAGCCTTGAAGAGTGAGGTTGAGAAACTCAAGAGTCTTCTTGAGAAATTCTCGACTAGCTCCAAGACTTTGGACATGATCCTAAACGCTCAAAGAGCGGTTTACAATAAGGCCGGTATAGGTTACCGACCTAAAGAATCAACTTTTGTTTCATTGATGTCTAGGACCCATGTTAGATCATCTAAGGTCTCTAGGGTTCAAAAGAAAGTGATCAAGACATGGGTGCCTAAATCATGCATTGTAGGTGCTTTAGGTCTCAAGATTTGGGTACATAAATCTTCTATTTTTCGTATTGTGTAGGCATTGATTAAGGGGGAACATCTATCAACTTGGTTTATTGATAGTGGGTGCTCCAAACATATGACCGGGGATAGATCTTTGTTCACTAGCCTACAAAGCAAAAGTAGAGATAATGTATCTTTTGGTAACAATGGTAGCCTTAAGCTTGTAGGGATAGGAGACATTCAAATATCCGAATGTCTTAGAATCAAAAATGTCCTTCTAGTCAAGGGGATGACTTTCAATCTCCTAAGTGTCAGTCAATTGTGTGATGCGGGTTACACAATTGAATTTCATCCAAGTCAACGTCTAGTTAGACAAAATGACACACTTGACACGGTACTAGTAGGCACAAGAATAGATAATATTTATCAAGTTTCTTTTAAAAGTGTTATTAATGCTTCTATTAAGTGTTTCATGTCAAAAGAAGATAAGTCCACACTTTGGCACCGGAGGTTGGCACATGTAAACATGAAGAATATCAAAAAATTGGCCAACAAAGGACTTGTTTGTGGCTTACCAAGCATCAAATACGAAAAGGAAAAGTTTTGTGATGCATGTCAAATGGGTAAGCAAACGAAATCTTCTCACAAAGGTAAAAGCGTTGTAAGTACTTCTACTGCCTTAGATTTACTATATATGGACTTATTTGATTGTAATACAATTATCTCATTGAATGGTAGTAGGTATTGTTTTGTGATTATTGATGACTACACTAGATATACTTGGACTTATTTTCTAAAACATAAGGATCAAACTCTAGATGTTTTTATTTCATTTTGTAGAAGAATTGAAAATGAAAAATCTACAACAATAAAAACAATTAGGAGTGATCATGGAGGAGAATTTCAAAACCAAAGATTTTTAGAATTTTGTCAAGAAGGAGGATATAAACATGAGTTCTCTACTCCTAGAACACCACAGCAAAATGGTGTTGTAGAGAGGAAGAACCAAGTCTTACAAGAGGCTGCACGAAGCATGCTCAATGAGTACTCTTTACCGAGCTACTTATGGGCTGAAGCTGTGAACACAGATTGTTATGTGCAAAATCGAGTCCTCATTCATAGATTTTTAGGGAAGACTTCTCACAATCTTTGGTTTGGAAAACCACCTACAGTTAAACATCTTCGGGTGTTTGCGTGTAAGGTGCTTATTCTAAACACCAAGGACCATCTTGGAAAGTTCACAGCGAAAGCTGATGAAGGGATACTGGTCGGGTATTCTCTTGTCAGCAAAGCTTACCGAGTCTACAACAAAAAATCTAGATTGGTCGAAGAATCTTCTGATATCGTTTTTGAGGAGATCCCAAAAGCAATTGATCAATCAGAAGAAGTAGAGGGAGTTCAATTCGAACTTAGGAAACTAGGTTTGGATGAAAGTTCGAGTGTTGGAGATGATGCTGATGAATCTGATGACGATGAACCTAGACAACATGTAGCTCAACCGGACCCTGAAACTGAGCCTGTGTCTAGTGACACCATCCAAGAAGCATCTCCAACACCAAAGTAAACTAGGTTAGCCTTTAGTCATCCCCAAGACCAAATTGTTGGAGATATCCATCATGAGGTTAGAATTAGATCATTCTTTAGGAATGAAGCTAATGAGGTTGCCTTAATCTCAGAAATTGAACCTACGGTAATTGACGAGGCATTGCATGATCCCGATTGGATTATCGCTATGCAAGACGAATTAGGTCAATTTAATAGAAGCCATGTTTGGGACTTAGTCCCTAGACCTAAGAAGACCATAATTATTGGAACCAAATGGATCTTCAAAAATAAATTGAACCATAAGGGAGAAATCGTAAGAAACAAGGCACGCTTGGTAGCCAAGGGCTATAGTCAAGTTGAAGGTCCGGATTACGATGAGACTCATGCTCCCGTGGCCCGATTAGAATCCATTCGATTGATGCTTCCATTTGCAGCACATAGAGGTTTCAAACTCTATCAAATGGATGTTAAATCGGTCTTCCTAAATGGTTTCATAAGAGAAGAGGTCTATGTTGAACAACCCCCGGGGTTTGAGAATTCTGAATTTCCAAACCACGTGTTCAAGCTCAAGAAGGCTCTTTACGGCCTAAAACAAGCACCTCGGGCTTGGTATGAGCGGTTGTCGACATTTCTTATTGAAAAATGCTTCGTGAGAGGACAAATAGACCCTACACTATTTCTACGAAGAGATGGTGACAACATATTTATAACCCAAGTATATGTCGATGACATAATTTGTGGCTCCAACAACAAGGGCTATTTGAATGAGTTTATTGGACACATGGAGAGTGAATTTGAGATGAGTCTAGTGGGAGAATTGACTTTCTTCCTTGGACTCGAAATCAAACAAACTTGAGACGGAATCCATGTGCATCAATTCAAATACACTCAAGAGATACTCAAGAAATTTAACACGAGTGACTCTAAAGAGGTAACCACTCCCATGGCGACAAACACAAGATTAGACAATGATGAGAGTGGGCAGCTCGTTGACCTAACCCAATATCGAAGTATGATAGGTAGTTTGCTATACCTCACAGCTAGTCGCCCTGATATTATTTTTGCTGTGGGTATGTGCGCTAGATACCAAGTCTGTGCCAAGGAATCTCATTTAATCGCTGTAAAAAGAATTTTGAGATACCTTAAGGGCACACTTGGAGTCGGTCTTTGATACCCCCGTACCAAGTCATTTAACTTGATTGGCTATACCGATTCCGACTATGCTGGGTGCAAGTTGAATCGGAAGAGCACAATGTTGATGCAGTCTAACCCTGATTGTTGTTTTGGTGTTGACACCGATTTTAGTTTAGGTGGATGATTATGATTATGGTTAAGTCCTAATCGGTGATTAGGCATGGTGTTGAGAAAATCCTAGCTTGGAGAGCTAGGTGTGTAAAAAGTCCTAATTCGGAAGAGGTGGGTGAAAAGTCCTAGCTTGGAGTGCTAGGTGAAAAGTCCTAACTTGGAGGGTTAGGTGAAAATTCCCATCTTGGAGGGTTAGGTGAAAAAGTTCTGGCTTGGAGGGTCAGGTCCTAACTTGGAGGGCTAGGTTTGGAAAAGTCCTAATTCGGAAGAGTTGGGTGAAAAGTCCTAGCTTGGAGGGCTAGGTGAAAAGTCCTAACTTGGAGGGTTAGGTGAAAATTCCCAACTTGGAGGGTTAGGTGAAAATCCTTAGCTTGGAGGGCTAAGGTGGATGAAACCCTAGCTTGGAAGGCTGGGTTTGAGTCCTTGGATTGGTCTGGTGACCGATCAGGGAATTTGGCACGCTGCTCCTTCGTGGATCGGTCTGGTAACCGATCCAGCAATGACTGATCGGTCTGGTGACCGATCAGGGAGCACACAGGGAGGTTGGGAACCTATTGTTCGTCTCCTGATCGGTCTCGCGATCGATCAGGGAGTGTGCTGTTCACCCACTGTCTGTCTCCTGATCGGTCTGGTGACCGATCAGGGAGCCCACAGTAGGGTTGAGTTCCCTGCTGCTGCACTCTGGATCGGACCGGTGACCGATCAGGGAGCATACAGAAAGTTTGGGAAAACTTTCTGTTCGACTTCTGATCGGTCCAGTGACCGATCTGGATCACTGTACAGATCGTTCCGGAGAACGATCAACTGTCGCGGACTCCGTCCAATGACTGATCAGGCTGTAGCCTGATCGGTCGGAGGAGATCCTGATCGGTCTGGTGACCGATCAGGTCACAGCCTGATCGGTCTGGTGACCGATCATGCCTGATTGACCGTGAAAGCTGGGAGCCCCAGCAAAGCACTGGATCGGTCTGCTGACCGACCCACAGACCCTGGATCGGTCCGGTGACCGATCATTTTAATTTAAATTACATTGTCAGATGCTATGATCGCGTCTGAGCATATCTGATACACTGCGCCTGATCTCTGATTCTTGATTTCTTGGTTGATATGCTGCACTAACTCACTGATTAAGCTGCAGGTGACAGGGAAGGATTCAAACACTCAAGGAGAGTCAATGGTGATCTTTCCTTGGAGTAGGTTTGTCTGTTTTCCATCCCAGGTTGCAACGGGCACTGACGCTGGCTGGAGCTGCTATCTGGTGCTGGTATGAGGGGAGCTCAGGAGGTCCAGAAGGGCTTAGTGGTGGCTGGTGGTTGCAGGAGAGTAGTTGGAGGCTGCTGTGGGATGGTGACCTGGAGCTGTGTGGAGAAGACTTAAGCGCCGGTTGCGAGAAGTCTTCAACAACGCTAACTCTGCTAATCAGTATTGCTGCTAAGTTTTTGGCTTGCTACGTGCTTGTGTTCTTGTTGTTCCATCATTCCTTGAGCAAGCCATTGAGATTTGAGAAGCAATCATCCCTTGCTTGAGCACTTGGAGGAAGAAACAAGAAGCTTCGAGTCCAACAGTGAGAAGACACGGGGAAAGGGTTCTTGCGTGAGATCGTCGCTGGGTGGAGCTCAGAGGGAGCTTGCTGTGTTCTTGTCTTTGCTTAGTGTTAAGTAAGATCCTTCTTGTTGTTTCATTGTGCTTAAACATATATCTATGATTGAAACGCTGTGGAGGGGTTTCTCCACCGAGAAGGAGGTTGCTTTCTATCCGGTGATAACCGGGGCTTGATCTGCCGACGATCAAGGGATCGCCCACCTTAAGGGCACGCCAAGGAGTAGGGGCAAGTTATCCCCGAACCTTGTAAACCCTCCTTGTTAGCGATCTTGCTAGTTGTGTTAGTTTGTTTTCGTTTTCTGTTTTTCTGCATACTCTGTGTTTGCTACTTCTGCTGTGCTACTAACAAATCTAAGTGCAGAAATTCGATAAGTCTTAAAGTCCAAGTGTTTGGCTATATTCACCCCCTCTCTCTAGCCATCCGGGTTTCAACAAGTGGTATCAGAGCCTGGGGCTCTGTTTTTGCGAATTAACAACCGAGAGCTACATCCATGGCGTTGAGAGAAGGCTTCTCCACCACCCGACCTCCATTCTTCGATGGCGCAGATTTTCAATATTGGAGATCGAAGATGGAGTATTACTTGAAGATGGACATCAACACTTGGTTCGCGGTGAAGGAGGGTTTTACCCCTCCTAAGGATGATGAAGACAAAGAACTCGAGTCATGGCGGTGGACTACCGAACAAACTCGAAAGAGTGAAGCCGACGCGAAGGCGGTTGTCACTCTACAATGCGGCATGAACAAAGACCAACTCATCAAGGTTGGTCCTTTCACAAGTGCAAAGGACTTGTGGAACAAGCTCATCGAGCTCCACGAGGGCACCCGAGATTCAAGAATCGCCAAGAGAGACTTGTTCCTCAATCAACTCCAAAATCTCTCCATGAAGGAGAATGAGTCGGTAAGTGAGCTTCATAGTCGGTTCAAGGAAGTCCTCAACGGACTTCATTCTATTGATGAAAAGGTCGAGAATCGCGACCTTGTGAGGTATGTCTTGAAAGCCTTTCCAAGGAATGCTTTATGGTCATCCATGGTGGATGCCTACAAAGTTTCCAAGGATTTATCCATTGTTAAGTTAGATGATTTATTTTGTGAAATGGAATTGCATGAGATGACTAACAAAGGCCCCAAGGAGAAGGGGATTGCCTTAGTTGCAGGGGATCGATCCAACAAGAAGAAGAAGGAGAAGAAGAAGGAGAAGGAGGTCTCTTCATCTTCATCCTCTTCCGAATCCGAGTCCGATTCCGAGGAAGATGGCAGCGGCTCATCATCCTCCGAGATGGCAAACTTTGTGCAAAGGATGATGAGAAGGGGTCGACACTTCAAGAGTAGAGGTAACTCTAGTGAAGCTAAAGTTGATAAGACTAATGCCTCTTGCTATGAGTGTGGTAGGAAAGGGCACTTCAAGAATGAATGCCCAAAGCTAAAGAAGAAGGAGGAGAAATCCAAAAGGAAAGAAGAAAAATCCAAGAAGAAGAAGAAGGCCTTGAAGGCCACTTGGGATGAATCCTCCTTAAGCTCATCCGATGAAGAAAAGGAGGAGAAGAGCACAAGGCATGTGACACTCATGGCTCTTGGTTAGGAAAGCAGTGATGAATCATCCAATTCCTCAAACGCGGTTTCATCATCTTCGGATGATGAAGAGGTAACTTCTCCCGAGCTTGAAAAATGTTATAGAGCAATTGCATGTTTAACTAGTATGTTGAAAAAGTCAAAGAATAAGGCTAAATCATTGCAATTGGAAATTGATCAATTGAAAGCATTTAGGGATGATAATATAGATGACTTGCATGTTGAATTGTTAGAAGATGAGATTAAGTCATTGAAACTTGAGGTTGAAAATTTGAAATCCTCTAAGGTTGAGGATGTAAGTGATTTGCATGATGATTCATTAGTAGAAGAGAACAAATCATTGAAGAGTGAAGTTGAGAAACTCAAGAATATTCTTGAGAAGTTCTCAACTAGCTCTAAGACCCTAGAAATGATATTGAATACCCAAAGGGCAGTCTACAATAGGGCCAGCATTGGTTACCGTCTCAAAGAACCCTCATTTGTGTCTCTTATGTCTAGGACTGATATGAGACAATCTAGGACACCCAAGGTTCAAAAGAAAGTTGTCAAGGCATGAGTGCCTAAGTCTTGTTTAGTTGATGCTTTAGGTCCCAAGGTATAGTGACGCCGGGCAGAATATAGATTATTCTGGGGCGAGAAGTTTCAGAGGGATTTATGAGAAAAAAATAAGAAAATAATAACGAGATAAGGAGTAGCCAAAACCGGGCTTAAACCTTATTGAGAAAAACAAGAGCGAGAAGAGAAAAATAGAGATATAGCCGTAACGTGGCTTAAGCGAAGCAAATTGATTCAATATCCAAACAACTTGTCCTAAACATCATCTAAGCATGAGTTTATATAGCACTCATATCCCTAAAAAAACTCTAAACCAACCAGACTTATTCTCCTAAAATTTAGGAACAAATTTAACCAACAAAACTTGTTTCCTAAAATTTAGGAACAAACTAAACAAAAATATATAACCAATTAAAAAACCCATCAAGACTTGATTTCCTAAGATTTAGGAACAAATTAAATAAAAATATATAACCAATTTAAAAAAACCCATCAAGACTTGGTTTCCTAAGATTTAGGAACAAACTAAATAAAAATATAGAACCAATTAAAAAAAACCTAAATATATAAATCTGAATATTATTTTGGATACCCTCCTGCATCAGTCTCCCGGAGTTGGAGAGAACTCGTCCTCGAGTTCGGCGTCTCCCTGATTGATGCTTCAGTGTAATGGCGAACTCCTGCAAATAATTTACCCACTTAGCGTGTCGACTACTCAACTTATGTTGACCGTTGATGTACTTCAAAGCCTCATGATCTGTGAATAAGATAAATTCCTTTTGCACGAGATAATGACACCAATGCTTTAAGGATTGCATAATAGCATAGAATTCCAGGTCATAGGTAGAATAATTTTTCTTGGCACCAGATAGTTTCTCACTGAAGAAGGCAATAGGGCGTCCTGGTTGACTTAGAACACTACCAATGCCAATGCTAGATGTGTCACAGTTTACTTCGAACAATTTGTCGAAATCTGGAAGTGCTAGAATAGGTGCTTCGATCATCTTTTGTTTCATCGGCTGAAAACTAATCATAGCTGCTTCACTCCACTTGAATTCGCGCTCCTTGAGGCACTCAATTATAGGAGCAATTAAGGTACTAACGTTCTGAATGAACCGGCGATAGAAAGAGGTCAATCCATGGAAACATCGGACGTCATGAATGGTTTTTAGCTGTGGCCACTCTAAGATTGCCTCTATCTTTGATGGATCTGCACGGATACCCTTAGTAGAAACTATAAATCCAAGAAAAGAAACTGTAGTCGTGAAAAAAAAACACTTCCTTTTGTTGACGAACAAGGATTCCGCCTTTAGCTTCTCAGAAATAGTTCAGAGGTGATCAAGGTGTAAAGCCCTCGTCGGACTATAAATAAGGATGCCGTCAAAGTATTCAACTACGAATCTTCCCAGAAAAGACCGCAAGACTTGATGCATGAATCTCATGAATGTGCTGGGGGCATGGGACAGTCCAAAAGGCATGACCATCCACTCGTACAACCCATGTTGTGTCTTGAAAGCTGTCTTCCATTCATCTCCTGGCTTGATTCGAATCTGGTGGTATCCACTCTTCACTGTGATTTTGTTGATAGATCGGCTATCAACACACATGCGCCATGAATCGTCTTTCTTTGGTACATGTAGGGCAGGGACTGCACAGGGGTTCATACTCTTGCGAATATAGCCTTGTCTCAATAGCTCCATAACTTGTCGTTGTAACTCTTTGGCATCCTTAGGGTTAAGACGGTATGTCGGTCGGTTAGGTAAGCTTGACCCCGGGACGAGATCAATTTGGTGCTGAATATCTCTCATAGGGGGAAGTCCTGGAGGAAGGTCTTCGACCATCAACTCAGCGAAGTCTGATAAGAGTTGTTGCACTTCAGCTGGTAGATCCGAGTCCGGGTCTATTACATTGCTTTTGAAAGGAAGCAAAGCATAGACTACATCTCTGTGCTTCATCTCATTCAAAAATCTGGACATAGAAAGTAGTGTAGAATTATTGGTTACCAAATTTGAAGGGGTTCCTTCTCGTCGAGGAGCCAATACTATGTTCCTCTCTTTGATGCTGAGGGTGTATGTGTTCTTCCGCCCATCATCTTCAGATTCTTTCTTAGGGATCAGTAGACTCTTGCGTACGACGAGAGTCTCATGACCATCGCCATAAAGAACCTCGTCATCAATATTGTCATCGTAAATCGACTCATCAAATGTCTCGATCATGTCTTCTAGTGTAATTATAGACTGCAGATTGTCCATATTCCAATCAATGTTGTCTCGACAAATATTTTCCTTATGTTGCTCAACATCTTCATCTTTTATATTGTCATCATCATAAATAGGATCTCTGATTATTTCGATCTTGTCATCCATATCTTTCTCAAGAAAAAGTTTATCCAAATTAAAATAAAAGAACTTATGACCATTGAGATCTCGAACACTATGATCACAGTGTGAGACTTCCTCTCTCGGAACCTGTCTACTATGACCTTGACCATGTACCTCACGATCTTTAAGATCTTGCACTGTTAGATGCTGGGATAACTGTCTTTGTAGATCTTGAAGTATCTCATCTTGAGTGCTATAATCACGGTGTGAGGCTTCCTCAGTCGGAACCTGCCTGTCACGACTACGATCGCAACCACGACGATTCTCCATTGGATCTTAATGAGCTCTGATACCAACTGACGCCGGGCAGAATATAGATTATTCTGGGGCGAGAAGTTTCAGAGGGATTTACGAGAAAAAAATAAGAAAGTAATAACGAGATAAGGAGTAGCCAAAACTGGGCTTAAACCTTATTGAGAAAAACAAGAGCGAGAAGAGAAAAATAGAGATATAGCCGTAACGTGGCTTAAGCGAAGCAAATTTGATTCAATATCCAAACAACTTGTCCTAAACATTATCTAAGCATGAGTTTATATAGCACTCATATCCCTAAAAAAATTCTAAACCAACCAGACTTATTCTCCTAAAATTTAGAAACAAATTTAACCAACAAAACTTGTTTCCTAAAATTTAGGAACAAACTAAACAAAAATATATAACCAATTAAAAACCCCATCAAGACTTGGTTTCCTAAGATTTAGGAACAAACTAAATAAAAATATATAACCAATTTAAAAAAACCCATCAAGACTTGATTTCCTAAGATTTAGGAACAAACTAAATAAAAATATAGAACCAATTAAAAAAACCTAAATATATAAATCTGAATATTATTTTGGATCCCCTCTTGCATCATATGGGTACCTAAAACTTCTATTTTTCGAATTGTGTAGGTTATGATTGAGGGGGAGCATCTATCAACTTGGTTCGTTGATAGTAGATGCTCCAAACACATGACCGGGGATAGATCATTGTTTACCACACTTCACAAGAAAAGTAGAGGTAATGTTTCATTTGGTAACAATGGTAGTCTTAAGGTCATAGGAATAGGAGACATTCAAATATCCGAATGTCTTAGAATTTCAAATGTCCTTCTAGTCAAGGGGATGAAATTTAATCTCCTAAGTGTCAGTCAATTGTGTGACACGGGTTACACAATTGATTTTCAACCAAGTCAATGTCTAGTTAGACAACATGACACCTTGGACACGGTACTAGTAGGAACAAGAGTAGACAATATTTATTAAGTCTCATATAAAAGTGCTACTAATGTTTCTGCTAAGTGTTTCATGTCAAAAGAAGAAGAGTCCACCCTTTGGCACCGGAGGTTAGCACATGTGAACATGAAGAACATCCGGAAGTTGGCCAACAAGGGATTAGTTCATGGCTTACCAAGCATCAAGTATGAAAAGGACAAACTTTGTGATGCATGTCAAATGGGTAAGCAAACAAAATCTGCACATAAAGGTAAAAGCGCTGTAAGTACTTCTACCGCTTTAGATTTACTTCACATGGATTTATTTGATTGTAATACTATCATATCATTGAATGGAAGTAGGTATTGCATTGTTATCATTGATGATTTTACTAGATATACATGGACTTACTTTTTAAAATATAAGGACCAAACCTTAGATGTTTTCATTTCTTTTTGTAGAAGAGTTGAAAATGAAAAATCATCAACCATTAAGACAATTAGAAGTGATCATGGAGGTGAATTTCAAAATCAAAGGTTTTTAGAATTTTGTCAAGATAGAGGGTATAGACATGAGTTCTCTACTCCTAGAACACCACAACAAAATGGTGTTGTAGAGAGGAAGAACCGTGTTTTACAAGAGGTTGCACGAAGCATGCTTAATGAGTACTCTTTACCAAGTTACTTATGGGCTGAAGCTGTAAATACAGCTTGCTATGTGCAAAATCGAGTCCTCATCTATAGATTTCTAGGTAAGACTCTCCATGAACTTTGGTTTGGGAAACCACCTACGGTTAGACACCTTAGGGTGTTTGGTTGTAAGGTATTCATTCTAAACACCAAAGACCACCTTGGAAAGTTCACGACTAAAGCTGAAGAAGGAATACTAGTCGGGTACTCCCTTGTTAGCAAAGCCTACCGAGTCTTCAACAAGAAATCTAGATTAGTTGAAGAGTCTTCTGATGTTGTCTTTGAAGAAATTCCAAAAGTCAATGGTCAACCAGAAGATGAAGTCCAATTCGAACTTAGAAGACTAAGTTTGAATAAAAGTCCAAATGTTGTTGATGGTTATGAATCCGATGACGGTGAACCTAGACAATCCATAGATCAGTCGGAGCCTGAGGCTGAACTTGTGTCTAGTCAACCCATTCAAGAAGCACCACCAACACCAAGGCAAACTAGATTAGCGTCTAGTCATCCCCAAGATCAAATTGTTGGAGACATCCATCATGGGGTTAGAATTAGATCATTCTTCCGGAATGAGGCTAATGAAGTTGCCCTAATTTCCGAAATTGAACCTAGAAAAATTGATGAAGCATTAAATGATCCCGATTGGATCATTGCAATGCAAGATGAACTAGGTCAATTTGAAAGGAGTCAAGTTTGGGACTTAGTCCCTAGACCTAAGAAGACCACCATCATTGGAACCAAATGGGTCTTCAAGAACAAATTGAACCATAAGGGAGAAATCATTAGAAACAAGGCACGCTTAGTAGCTAAGAGCTACAGTCAAGTTGAAGGCCTTGATTATGATGAGACCTATGCTCCCGTGGCACGATTAGAATTCATTCGATTGATGCTTGCATTCGCAGCACATCGTGGCTTCAAATTATACCAAATGGATGTCAAATCGGCCTTTCTAAATGGTTTGATTAGAGAAGAGGTCTATGTCGAACAACCTTCGGGGTTTGAGAATATCGAATTTCCAAACCACGTGTTTAAACTCAAAAAGGCACTTTATGGTCTTAAACAAGCACCCCGAGCTTGGTATGAGCGGTTGTCGACATTCCTAATCGAGAAAGGCTTCGTTAGAGGTCAAATAGACCCTACACTATTTCTACGGAGAGATGGTGACAATATTTTTGTGGCCCAAGTGTATGTCGATGACATAATTTGTTGCTCAAACAATAAGGGTTATTTAAATGAATTCATTGGACACATAGAGAGTGAATTTGAAATGAGTATAGTGGGAGAGTTGACTTTCTTCCTTGGACTTGAAATCAAGCAAACTCGCGATGGTATCCATGTGCACCAATCAAAGTATACACAAGAAATGCTTCGGAAATTCAATATTAGTGATTCGAAAGAGGTAACCACTCCCATGGCCACAAACACAAGGTTAGACAATGATGAGAGTGGTAAACCTGTTGATTTGACTCAATATCGAAGCATGATAGGTAGCTTGCTATACCTCACAGCTAGTCGACCTGATATTCTTTTCGCTGTGGGTATGTGCGCTAGGTATCAAGTTTGTGTCAAGAAATCTCACTTAATCGCTGTTAAGCGAATTTTGAGATATCTCAAAGGCACAATTGGAGTCGGTCTATGGTACCCCCGTACCGAATCTTTTGACTTAATTGGCTATACGGATTCCGACTACACTGGATGTAAGTTGGACCAGAAAAGCACAAGTGGGGGATGCCAATTCTTAGGTTCATCCTTAGTAAGTTGGTCAAGTCGGAAGCAACATTGTGTTGCTCTCTCCACGATCGAGGCAGAGTATATCGCCATGGGAGAGAGTATATCGCAATTGTTGTGGATGATACACACTTTAGAGGACTATAGATTAAGCTACAAAGGTGTGTAAGTGTTGTGTGATAACATTAGCACAATTAACCTAACCAAGAATCCAGTCCATCATTCTAGGACCAAGCATATTGAAGTACGTCACCACTTCATTAGGGATCATGTGGCTAGGGGAGATATTGTACTCTCACATGTAGAGTCCAAGTCAAACCTCGCTGACATTTTCACTAAACCACTCCCCGAAAATGAGTTTAGTTTCTTAAGAAGGGAGTTGGGAATGTGTCGCGCTTCATAAACATAAAATGCATTCAAAACCCTTCATGATTATTTCAAATTGTGGGGATACAATTGGGTAACTTGGGGACATCTCACACAAACTATAAGGTTTAACAAAATGTTTTTGTTTGCTAGATATGGGGTGAGATGCTAGGATCAACTCAATTTCTCAAAATGTCAATGCATCCCTTGAGAAATTGAGTTGACGAGATAAAAATCACTTCGGTGACCAAGTATGGGGAAAACCAATGCATAACATGTGTATTTGGCTTCATGATCATACTTGGACATTCCAATCAAGGAAACTTGATTAGAAACTTGAACTTGGTACAAAAAATTGATTGCATGATTGTTGATTGAGTTTGACTCCACTTGGGTGGAGCAAAGTGTTTGATTCAAACCATAAGGATCTTTGATCCTTGCTTAGGGATCAACTATAGACGAGGGATCACTTCCAAGATCGACATTTTTCATCAGATCCCCTGAGAAATCGTGTAAGAATCTGAAACTGAAAGGTTCAGTTCATTTCAGATCGTATCAGGAACCCTGATCGGTCACTGGACCGATCAGGCGTATAGCTGATTGGTCCCCGGACCGATCTGGCTCCATTCAGTGATAATCGGTACACAGACAGATCGAAGGGCTCACAGTGACTTTGCAATTTTCGACAAATCATTCTGTGTTGACTTGGATCGGTCTCCGGACCGATCTGTCACCCTTTTGCGATCGTTCCACAGACTGATCAGGGGGTTCACAGAATACCCTCCAAACTTTCTGTTCGCTCCCTGATCGATCAGCTGATCGATCAGGGGCTGGCCTGATCGGTCTCCCGACCGATCAAGACCTAGTCAGTCCGATCAGGCGAGAGCCTGATCGGTCTGAACGCTATCAGATCGAACGGTGATCCGTTCAATCACATTAAAGTCTGGTTGGTGGACCGATCCACCAACCGATTAACTCCTTCGAAACCTCTCATTGCCAAACCCTAGCGCCGAAACCTCCCACTTACGCGACCTTGTGTGTGCGAGAGCCTTCCTAGTGCCTTCGTCTTCCTCTAGTGAGTGTGCGCGTGCGGTTCTAAGAGGGTTCTTCCGAGCTCTGTCTTCTTCCAGCGAGTTTCTCTCTCGCTGAAGGGCCTTGCGATCATCTCTTGCACCGAAAGTTTCTCCTGCGCAAGCCTTTTTCCCTTCTAGACTTCAAGAACTTCACCAATGACACCAAAGTGAGTTTTTGGCTTAGTTTTTCTTGCAAATTGATTCATAGTATATGTATTTGCGCTAATCGTGGTCTTTATTTTCTTGTTGTGCCGTGACCTCTTATTTTGGCCGTGACCCATCTGTGTCATATCTTAACCTTGATCAATTCTACCTTATGCTTAAATTGTGTTCTTATGATCATGTCTACCTTGTGTCGCTGATTAAACTATGTTCTTTTAATCATTGTGTCTTGCTCACGTTCTCTGATTGGGTCTTACCCTTTCTTGATCGAATTTGATCGAATCTTATTATTGTAATTGGTGTCATGATTTGGTTTACTTATCTGGATCAAATTTGTTTATTCAAATCTTTAGAAAATCTTCTAAGGGTAAAGAAGCTGCTGAGGGCAACTCGAAGGGGAAAGCCCCTTCTTCATCTGCGCCTTCCAGAAGGCCTCAGCCTTCTTCGAGCTCCCGTTTTCCAAATGCGGCCTGTGAACAGGCCTTCCAATCGAGAACCTTCAAATTACTACCTTGCCGATCGATCGATGTCACTTTCCTGACTGAATATTGTCTCTCGATCATGGAGATCGTCGCTTTTTATAACCTTGGCTTTCTACTCTCCCTAGAAAGACCTATCAATTACGACTTAGTCTCCGAGTTCTATAACAACCTTCAGCAGGGACCTCAGGGAGGCTTCGAGTTCACTACTCGAGTCGCCAAGAGGAACCTTGATTTTTCTTACGAGATTTTGGTAAAGTACTTGGGTGGTCGACGATCACCAAATCTGTATTCGATCTACCCTGAGCTTCCTGATCCTTTATTGGTACCTTTTGCGGATGTCACTCCAGATGGTATCTATCAGTACTTCTTCGGTCATCCCCGTCCAGCTGGTGTCGATGAGTTAGGCCCTGACTTTCATACCTTTGCAGCCCTTCGTCTCTCTCCCATTGATTACATCCTATTCAAGATTATCACTAATTGCATCCTACCCATCACTTCCAAGCCTTTGACTGAGATCCGACTCTATCACTGCCTTATGCTCTACGGCATGCACCGCCGAATGGACTTCGATATCATGGAGAGCATCTTCTAGTCCATCCTATCCTATCGTGAGCTGAGTCGTCGCACGGTCTACATGCCATTTGGTCATGTCATCACCGATTGGCTTATGTCAGTTGGTGTTGATGTCACTAAAGGCAGGATAGTGCCTATGGTCAAGCAGGATTGTCGGCTGGGTCGGCGATCATTTGCAAAATCTGGCATTATTATTCGAGAGCATGATCGAGCCTTGGTTTGGAAGGATGGGAGAGGACTCGGTGCCCTACCTGGGGGCGGACTACATTTTCAGGCACCACCCGATGTTGCTGCTCCTTAGGGGGCTCCCGCTGCTGTTAGTGATATGAGAGAAGTGTCCTAAGGCAATCGCCTTATGATTGTAAACATTTATTTTAATAAATGATAATTCACTATTTGAGTATACATGTTTGTGTATTTGATTGGGATCTTAAACTCATCTACTGAATGTCCGCAATACAACTCACAGCATAAGAGAATTTGTGATGGGATCACAACTAGTGATTATCTCTAAATGTGCAAATGTGAAGTATTGAAAATATCCCTAGTCGATGAATTGATAAAAATGGACACTATCAATTCTGTTGAGACTAGCATGGGTTATTCTCTAATCAGCTGATTCTCACTGGCTGGTGACATTGGGATGTCCGGAGATAAACATGGATGCTAGTTAAGGGAACTAGTTCATTGGAGTGACTAGCTGTGAGACTTCATATGGTAATCTATATAGATATGTCAATGAAGTTCTTACTGCGGCTTAAGTGCGATGTTCCTTTGACTTGCGGTGTTCAAGTCATCTTGGTCATGGAGACTTATACTTTAACATCTTAAGCAAGCATCTCCTAGGAGGTGTGGACCCAGGATGATTGGGTATAAGCCGAAGTGCCCGAAGATGTTTGAGCAGCCTACAAAGGATTCACCACTCCTTGCGAGGAGATGTATACCCAGGCCTATCGTCGGATTGTTACTCAAAACCTCTGGCCAGAGTATATCATGTTTAGAGTGCGAGTCTCTTAAATACATGAGAGTAATTAGAAATCCAAAGGACGAGAAAGACACTACTTGGGCTAGGTGTGACGTAGTCAGCCTAGTGGGGACTGACACCATTGACCGTGCCCTGAACCAAGTGGGTATAAGGTGGTGAAGGGAATGAGGCACGATTCACTAGAGCTGCTGAAGGGTTTCAGAATAATTTCTTCTGAGGTCAAACCGTTGATCTTTCGATTAATTGGGGGTCATGATGTACTACTAGGTGTCACTCATGATCGTTCTATAATTGGTTGATTATAGACGGCCAACATAAATCGAAAGCCTATTTAGTCACACGCACTACGAGTAATCCGAGGGATTTAAAACGAGTTGAAAATTGGATTTTCCGATCAAGAGAAATAAGTCGAATCTGAATTAATCAGAGGCGCAATGGAAGCTAAAAATGGCTAAGTCTTTTGAAGGCTTTTTGGGCGAATTAAATGAATTTAATTCGCGACCGGTTCGGGTTGGTTTGGCCGGCCAAAGAGGGTGCCAAACCCCCCTTGGGTGGCTGGCCACAATAGAGGAGAAAACCAATTAATTTTGGTTTAATTAATAAAATAAATCCAGCGCGATTTATTTTATAAATTATGGATAAATAAATTTGTATAAAGAAATTTATATAAATAAATTTATAGAAATTTATTCTTTTTATGGAAGATTAAAATAATCCATGAATTGGTTTATTTTAATTTTATAAAATCAATTATGAATTGATTTTTCCATAATAAGAAAGTTTATAAATTTCTTATAAAATTTATTCCATAATTTAAAGAGAAGAAGAATTTGTTTTATTATAAATTGGTTATCGGCTTAAACGGAATAATTAATAAGAAAATTTATAAGATAAATTTCTTATAACTAATTCCGTTAATTCCGTTTAGAGGGAGACTTAGCAAAGGAGTTGCTACTATATAAAGGAACCAAAGGCAAGCCCTTATTCCGAATCAAGTAATTGTAATAGAGCTCTCCCTCTCTCTCTTCTCTTCTCTCCTCCTTCCCCCTCCCTTCCATTAGGGCCGGTGCCCACCCTAGCTCCATTAGGGCCGGCGCCCAACCTACACCAAGGCAAGGTGTTGCCGTGAGCTTCAAGGAGAAGAAGAAACCAACCAAGAAGAAGAAGAAGCGGATCACATCTCCCTCTCTCTCTCTCGGAATTCGATTCCGTTACTTTGTTGGTTAGTTTCCTAATTTTTCTCTTGATCTTCTAAGTTGTGCCCATATAGAATCTAGTAGTTCTCGTCGGCACAAAACTCGTGACTTTGCGAAGTCATCCCGAAGAGAAATTGGCCTGGACGCGAATAGAGGCGAAGCTTCCAAGGGACGCTACGGTTGGATCTCGTCCCTTACTTCGAGTTACGCGAGGTACTTGGTAAATTAGTTTACTTTTCCGTAAAGTTTTATTTTATGATTATGTCAACACACTATAAGGCTGCATGCTAGATACGAAGTTAAAATAATTTAAGAAATTATTTTATGCAAACTCTTCCGCTGCACGTAAAAATTTAAAATTTTACGAACTCGTATCCTTGTCAACATGCACCCGGTCCCAACAGTGGTATCAGAGCCGGTTAGTGTTCGACTTAATCATATAATTGTTTTGTGGAAAACTTTGTCATGATCTCAATTTCGGAAAAAATTTTCAATTATGGAAACTTTCCAATTATAATAAATTTTAGATTTAGGAATTTCTAAGTTTGGAAATCCTCATGAAATTTCACAAACTTTTGAAATATCCTAGTTTCTAAATTTTTATAATAATTGTGAAAACTTCCTATCTTTGGAAACTTTCCAATTTTGGAAATTTTTCTATTTTAGAAATTTTCCAATTTTGGAAATATGTAAGTTTTCTTTGTACCGGAAACTTACAATTATTCTGAAAACCTATTTTTGAAATCTCGCAATTTTGGACACTTTCTTTTAAAAAAGTCTAGACAAATTCATGGATAGTTAATTGACAATTAAATTTGAATTGGTTTTTAAATTGACAACAAAATTCTTTATTTTGGATTGAGCCTCGGGGAGCCGTCCAATTTAAAGTTAGTTGTTGTAATTTAATTTCCCAATTTTTAATTGAAATTGTCATGTTTGATTTGGATTGAGCCTCGGGGAGCCGTCCAATTGGATTTACAACACATTACTTTTTTTGGATTGAGCCTCGGGTAGCCGTCCAATTTAAAGTTAGTTGTTGTAATTTAATTTCCCAATTTTTAATTGAAATTGTCATGTTTGATTTGGATTGAGCCTCGGGGAGCCGTCCAATTAGATTTACAACACATTACTTTTCTTTGGGTATCTGAGCCTCGGGGAGCCACCCTTAGAAAACAATTTGTTGTAATTAATTAAATCCATGAATAAAATATGTTGAAGAGGTGATGCTCTTACATATTGTTGTCTCCAAAATTAATTAGGAAAATGGTTTCCTATAGAGTATTCTTAAATAAGATTTTCATGAAAATAATATGTAGTTGAATTAAGAGATTTGTCTCTTAATTTAATAAGATTTGATTTAGAGAAATCAAAGTCTTGAACATATTATTTCCGAAATTAATTATGACAATTAAGGAAATTGTTTCCCAAAACAATTCCTTTAATAAAGTATGAAATTATAATTAGGAAATCCGGTTCCTAATTTAATTCATGAGACTTGATAAATTAAGTCACATACATACTTTATGAAGGAAATCGTTAGTCATGACATAATGTCATGAATGTGCTTAGAAAAGATGAGACCCAAAACCCCTTACAAAATATTAAGGCCAACACCTTCCATTAATATGGTTAGAATCGGAGTTTTGTTTCTCGTTTGGGTTGATGGACACATCCATGCCCGACTTGAACCTCAACATGTTCAAACCATGGAATTAGTTTATGAATAATATAGTTGAAGTCAGAGGTCAATCATTAGTTTTGGTTGTTGGACACATCCAAGCCTGACTAAGCGGTTGAATGAGCTCCAACCATATTAAAACTATTTCTTGACTAATGGGTCAGCCTTAAGCTTGGAGCATCGATTTGTTGTGCCACAGCCAAGGTCGATGTAAAGAGAGGTACAGTTGGGTGTTATGTATATTGATACATACTTGTTAATGAGTTAACAACCCAATGATTTATGCAAACATTCAATTAGTTGATAGCATAAAGTGATAGTTACATATATGTGATGTGTAATCGGTATAATTACCTACCTTCATAGCTAAGAAAAACTTGATGGCCACAACCATGGTGGTTCTTATCTATGGTTGGATATCAACCTATTTGGAGATGTTCCTACGATCTCCCGAATTGATAATAAGGGTGACTCAATTCGTAAAATAAATAGGATTTAATTTATGTATGATGATACATTCTTTAATCATTCTTCTCACA
Organism: Boesenbergia rotunda; assembly: GCA_024364735.1. Classification (NCBI taxonomy): domain Eukaryota; kingdom Viridiplantae; phylum Streptophyta; class Magnoliopsida; order Zingiberales; family Zingiberaceae; genus Boesenbergia; species Boesenbergia rotunda. The sequence goes on from JAGFNQ010001701.1 coordinate 462,884, forward strand.
TAAGCTCAATTTGTATTTCTAGGATAATCACTCGATCATGTCTTCCCTAAACTTGCGTTCCATTTTGGACACCAATAAACTGACTGGGCCAAACTTCATGGACTGGCTTCGAAACCTGAGGATAGTCCTCAAGGCAGAGAAGCTTGCTTATGTCCTTGAAGATCTACTTCCCAACCGTCCTCCTGAAAATGCAACTCCATACCAGTTTCCTGAGTTGCTTAACCTGCTAAAGACTGTAGAGCCTTCTGTGAAGCAGGAACAGAAGACGGTGTTGTTAGTTGGTTCCTCGATGAAAGGTTCTAAGAGGGAGGCCAAAGAACAGAATAAGGGAAAGAAGAAAAAGAAAAGAAAAGATTGAAAATACCCTAAAAGGCACTTGCCATCACTGTGGCAAGGAGGGTCACTTGCGAAGAAACTGCAAGATTTATCTTGAGTCCTTGAAAGAGAAGGCATCCGATGCCCCATCCTCTTCAAGTATCTTCGTTATTGAATGTCACTCTATTTCCTCAAACACTTGGGTACTTGATACTGGGTGTAGCTCACATATATGTAATGACATACTGGGGCTAAGGAATAGAAGAAGACTCGTCAAAGGAGAAGCGAATTTGCGAGTTGGAAACGGAGCAAAGATTGCTGCTGTTGCCATCGGAACATATTTGCTAAAGCTCCCTACAGGACGTGTCTTAGAATTGGATAATTGTTATTTTGTTCATTCGTTAATAAAGAACATTGTATCTATTTCATGTTTGAATGAAAAAGGTTATCATTTAACTTTTAGTAACAATTGTTGTTACATAATTTTAAATGGCGTTCTTTGTGGGAATGGAACTTTGTGCAATGGCATCTACACGTTAGATCTATCCAGTGACGTTTTCAATATCGAAGTTAGCAACAAACGTGCTCGAATAGATAATCGAATAGACTCCTACACGTGGCACTGTCGTCTTGGCCATATAAGTAAGAAACGCATGACCGAATTACACCGATGTGGAATTTTGGGATCATTTGAACCCAGTTCATTTGATACATGCGAATCATGCTTAAAAGGCAAGATGACCAAATTACCCTTTTCCGGAAAAAGTAATCCAGTGGGAGAGTTGCTTGGTCTAATACATACTGATGTTTGTGGACCAATGTCAACTCTTGCACAAGGAGGCTATAGCTACTTCATCACCTTTATCGATGATCACTCACGATTCGGGTATGTGTTCTTGATGAAACACAAATCTGAAGCCTTTGAGAAATTCAAAGAGTTCAGAAATGAAGTAGAGAAACAGCTTGGCAAAAGTATTAAAATACTTCGATCCGATCGGGGTGGTGAATACTTGAGTCAAGAGTTTCAAGATTATCTTAGGGACAATGGGATATTGTCCCAACAGACTCCGCCGTATACACCACAGCATAATGGTGTATCTGAGAGGCGCAACCGAACCTTGATGGACATGGTTAGGTCTATGATGAATCATGCAACTCTTCCAAAATCCTTTTGGGGCTATGCATTAAAGACAGCTGTTTACTTGCTAAACAGAGTCCCGACCAAGGTAGTCTCAACTACTCCATATGAGATATGGAATAGTAAGAAACCCCACTTAACTCACCTTAAGATATGGGGTTGTCCTACTTATGTGAAGCGGACTGTATCAGACAAATTGGATGCTAAGTCTGATAAATGTCTATTTATTGGATACCCTAAGGAAACGAAGGGTTACCAATTCTATCATCCCTTCGAACAAAAGGTGTTTGTTTCAAGGCATGCTGTATTTCTAGAAAAGGAATTCCTTTTACAAGAAAACAGTGGGAGTGGCATTGAACTTGATAAAGTTCAAGAAACTCCAATAGACATTACAGAGACACCTAGTCAAGACCCACAACCAATACCTCATAAAGATGAGCTATCAGTTGAACCTAAAACTACACCACCTATTCGTAGATCTGATAGGACACGCAATATTCCAGAGAGATACGGATTTCTCATAAGTGAATCGAACGACGTATTACTCATAAGCGATGACGAACCTATCAGTTATGAAGATGTTCTGAAAAGTTGAGAAAGGGACAAATGGCTTGAAGCCATGAAGTCGGAAATGGATTCCATGTATGAAAATCAAGTATAGGACTTGGTTAACCCACCTGAAGGGATTAAGACCATAGGGTGCAAGTGGGTTTTCAAGAAGAAAACCGACATGGAAGGTAATGTTGTTACCTTTAAGGCTAGATTAGTGGCAAAAGGATATCGTCAGAAGCAAGGAATTGATTATGACGAAACCTATTCGCCAGTAGCTATGCTTAAATCCATTCGGATGCTCCTAGCCATAGCAGCTCATTATGATTATGAGATATGGCAAATGGATGTGAAAACAGCTTTCCTTAATGGAAACCTGCTTGAGGATGTATACATGATACAACCTGAAGGTTTCACATCGGTTGATAAAACCAAAGTATGCAAACTTCGAAGATCCATATATGGATTGAAGCAAGCATCTAGGAGCTGGAATATCCGTTTTGATGAGACAATCAAAGAGTTTGATTTCTCACAAAATCCTGGCGAACCTTGTGTGTACAAGAAGGTTAGTGGGAGTGCAGTCGTATTCCTAGTATTATATGTCGATGACATCTTACTTATAGGAAACGATATATCAGTCTTACAAACAGTTAAAATTTGGTTGTCCAAAACTTTCTCCATGAAAGACCTGGGAGAAGCAACCTATATCCTTGGGATTAGAATCTATAGAGATAGATCAAAACGGTTGCTTGGTCTTTCGCAGTCTACATATATAGACCGAGTGCTAAAAAGGTTTAGCATGTCGAAATCCAAGAAAGGTTACCTTCCCATCAGGCATGGGATCAACCTTTCGAAGTCTATGTGTCCGCGCACAGAAGACGAGAGGATTTGCATGAATAAGATTCCCTATGCATCCGCGATAGGATCTATCATGTATGCTATGTTGTGTACTAGGCCCGATGTATCGTATGCTTTGAGCGTCACAAGCAGATACCAGTCGGATCCAGGAATGGATCATTGGGCGGCTGTTAAGACAATCCTTAAGTACTTAAGAAGAACTAAGGATGTATTTCTAATATATGGAGAAGGAGATTTGATAATACGTGGGTATACAGATGCCAGTTTCCAGACAGATAAGGATGACTCCAAATCGCAGTCTGGATACGTATTTACTTTGAATGGAAGCGCAGTAAGTTGGAAAAGTTCCAAACAAGACACAGTAGCGGATTCTACCACGGAAGCGAAGTATATCGCAGCTTCGGAAGCAGCAAAGGAAGCAGTTTGGATCAAGAAGTTTGTCTCAGAACTTGGTGTGGTTCCAACCATTGATGAAGCAGTGCCGGTTTACTACGACAACAATGGAGCTATTGCACAAGCGAAGGAACCGAGGTCTCATCAGCGATCCAAACACGTGCTTCGACGCTATCATCTGATCAGAGAGATTATAAGTAGGAATGACATACAAATTGAGAGAGTTCCCACTGAAAGGAATATAGCGGATCCTTTAACTAAGGCCTTGCCTCAAACCAAGTTTGAGGGTCATGTTAGAGCCTGTGGTATTGGATACCGTAGCGATTGGCATTAGGCCAAGTGGGAGTTTGTTAGTGATACGAGAGAAGTGTCCTAAGGTAATCGCCTTATGATTGTAAACATTTATTTTAATAAATGATAATTCACTATTTGAGTATACATGTTTGTGTATTTGATTGGGATCTTAAACTCATCTACTGAATGTCCGCAATACAACTCACAGCATAAGAGAATTTGTGATGGGATCACAACTAGTGATTATCTCTAAATGTGCAAATGTGAAGTATTGAAAATATCCCTAGTCGATGAATTGATAAAAATGGACACTATCAATTCTGTTGAGACTAGCATGGGTTATTCTCTAATCAGCTGATTCTCATTGGCTGGTGACATTGGGATGTCCGGAGATAAACATGGATGCTAGTTAAGGGAACTAGTTCATTGGAGTGACTAGCTGTGAGACTTCATATGGTAATCTATATAGATATGTCAATGAAGTTCTTACTGCGGTTTAAGTGCGATGTTCCTTTGACTTGCGGTGTTCAAGTCATCTTGGTCATGGAGACTTATACTTTAACATCTTAAGCAAGCATCTCCTAGGAGGTGTGGACCCAGGATGATTGGGTATAAGCCGAAGTGCCCGAAGATGTTTGAGCAGCCTACAAATGATTCACCACTCCTTGCGAGGAGATGTATACCCAGGCCTATCGTCGGATTGTTACTCAAAACCTCTGGCCAGAGTATATCATGTTTAGAGTGCGAGTCTCTTAAATACATGAGAGTAATTAGAAATCCAAAGGACGAGAAAGACACTACTTGGGCTAGGTGTGACGTAGTCAGCCTAGTGGGGACTGACACCATTGACCGTGCCCTGAACCAAGTGGGTATAAGGTGGTGAAGGGAATGAGGCACGATTCATTAGAGCTGCTGAAGGGTTTCAGAATAATTTCTTCTGAGGTCAAACCGTTGATCTTTCGATTAATTGGGGGTCATGATGTACTACTAGGTGCCACTCATGATCGTTCTATAATTGGTTGATTATAGACGGCCAACATAAATCGAAAGCCTATTTAGTCACACGCACTACGAGTAATCCGAGGGATTTAAAACGAGTTGAAAATTGGATTTTCCGATCAAGAGAAATAAGTCGAATCTGAGTTAATCAGAGGCGCAATGGAAGCTAAAAATGGCTAAGTCTTTTGAAGGCTTTTTGGTCAAATTAAATGAGTTTAATTCGCGACCGGTTCGGGTTGGTTTGGCCGGCCAAAGAGGGTGCCAAACCCCCCTTGGGTGGCCGGCCACAATAGAGGAGAAAACCAATTAATTTTGGTTTAATTAATAAAATAAATCCAACGCGATTTATTTTATAAATTATGGATAAATAAATTTGTATAAAGAAATTTATATAAATAAATTTATAGAAATTTATTCTTTTTATGGAAGATTAAAATAATCCATGAATTAGTTTATTTTAATTTTATAAAATCAATTATGAATTGATTTTTCCATAATAAGAAAGTTTATAAATTTCTTATAAAATTTATTCCATAATTTAAAGAGAAGAAGAATTTGTTTTATTATAAATTGGTTATCGGCTTAAACGGAATAATTAATAAGAAAATTTATAAGATAAATTTCTTATAACTAATTCCGTTAATTCCGTTTAGAGGGAGACTTAGCAAAGGAGTTGTTACTATATAAAGGAACCAAAGGCAAGCCCTTATTCCGAATCAAGTAATTGTAATAGAGCTCTCCCTCTCTCTCTTCTCTTCTCTCCTCCTTCCCCCTCCCTTCCATTAGGGCCGGTGCCCACCCTAGCTCCATTAGGGCCGGCGCCCAACCTACACCAAGGCAAGGTGTTGCCGTGAGCTTCAAGGAGAAGAAGAAACCAACCAAGAAGAAGAAGAAGCGGATCACATCTCCCTCTCTCTCTCTCGGAATTCGATTCCGTTACTTCGTTGGTTAGTTTCCTAATTTTTCTCTTGATCTTCTAAGTTGTGCCCATAGAGAATCTAGTAGTTCTCGTCGGCACAAAACTCGTGACTTTGCGAAGTCATCCCGAAGAGAACTCGGCGTGGACGCGAATAGAGGCGAAGCTTCCAAGGGACGCTACGGTTGGATCTCGTCCCTTACTTCGAGTTACGCGAGGTACTTGGTAAATTAGTTTACTTTTCCGTAAAGTTTTATTTTATGATTATGTCAACACACTATAAGGTTGCATGCTAGATACGAAGTTAAAATAATTTAGGAAATTATTTTATGCAAACTCTTCCGCTGCACGTAAAAATTTAAAATTTTACGAACTCGTATCCTTGTCAACATGCACCCGGTCCCAACAGCTGCTGCTGATGATGATTATGACTATGAGCCGGACCCTGATCTACGGTGGCAAATCTACGAGCTGGACCGGACCCTTCAGGAGGATATCCATCTGCGAGAGCTTCATCGAGAGGAGATCCGCTCGGATTTCCGATCCTTTGATCGTAGACTTACCTCAGTAGAGTCGACTGTCTCCGGGGTTCATATGCTGCAGCGGACGTGGTACGATGAGTGGCGCCAACACACCTTCCCAGGAGATGCGCCGTCCGCTAGTGCTGCACCAGGATCGGGGGTTGCTGTTGATGACACTTTGGACGATCCTATGCAGGCTGACCCCCTCGCTGATGACTGATCCATTCTGTGATTGTTTGTGATTTGTCTTTCTGATCACCTGGATTGCCTGACTTTCGAGCTGTATGCTCTGATTTGACTTGTATGGTCGTTTGCCACACGTGCTCTGACTTCGATGCACTAGTATGCATCTGTTTCGTTGTTTGGTTTTAATGACTTGACTATGACTTGTTTTGCTAGAATGATATTTGACTTATCTTGCTTAGGATGTTGGCTTATATATGTTCACATGCTTACTGTTTGTCTATATGTCTCACTCTATATTGTTGATGCTATGTGCTCGCATGATTATTATCAATCTGCATGTTTGCTACATTGCCATGATTATGCTTATACTACCATGATCATATGATACATGTGCCTGTTTTGCCATGACTTATCCTTGTAATATATATTCATATGTTTTATGATCCAATCAAATCTATTATTATTTGGGATACCCCTAGGGTTAAGGGGAAGTATGTGTAAACTTAACAGCCCCTCTAGACCCTTTTTGGTGTTCGACAAAGGGGGAGAGTGTTGGTTGGTTAAGTTTTGGGATGATTATGTTGTAGGGGGAGGATCATGATTCCCCTATGATTCTGAATTTAAGAAAATTGATTAAGATCCCTAAACTTAAAATCGGGTTGTCAAACAACAAAAAGGGGGAGATTGTTGATGCAGTCTAACCCTGATTGTTATTTTGGTGTTGACACCGATTTTAGTTTAGGTGGATGATTATGATTATGGTTAAGTCCTAATCGGTGATTAGGCATGGTGTTGAGAAAATCCTAGCTTGGAGGGCTAGGTGTTGGAAAATCCTAACCTAGAGGGTTAGGTGTGGAAAATCCTAGCTTGGAGGGCTAGATGTGTAAAAAGTCCTAATTCGGAAGAGGTGGGTGAAAAGTCCTAGCTTGGAGGGCTAGGTGAAAAGTCCTAACTTGGAGGGTTAGGTGAAAATTCCCATCTTGGAGGGTTAGGTGAAAAAGTCCTGGCTTGGAGAGTCAGGTCCTAGCTTGGAGGGCTAGGTTTGGAAAAGTCCTAATTCGGAAGAGTTGGGTAAAAAGTCCTAGCTTGGAGGGCTAGGTGAAAAGTCCTAACTTGGAGGGTTAGGTGAAAATTCTCAACTTGGAGGGTTAGGTGAAAAATCCTTAGCTTGGAGGGCTAAGGTGGATGAAACCCTAGCTTGGAAGGCTGGGTTTGAGTCCCTGGATCGGTCTGGTGACCGATCAGGGAATTTGACACGCTGCTCCTTCGTGGATCGGTCTGGTGACCGATCCAGTAATGACTGATCGGTCTAGTGACCGATCAGGGAGCACACAGGGAGGCTGGGAACCTACTATTCGTCTCCTGATCGGTCTCGCGACCGATCAGGGAGTGTGCTGTTCACCCACTGTCTGTCTCCTGATCGGTCTGGTGACCGATCAAGGAGCCCACAGTAGGGTTGAGTTCCCCTGCTGCTGTGCTCTGGATCGGACAGGTGACCGATCAGGGAGCATACAGAAAGTTTGGGAAAACTTTCTGTTTGGCTTCTGATCGGTCCAGTGATCGATCTGGATCACTGTACAGATCGTTCCGGAGAACGATCAACTGTCGCGGACTCCGTCCAATGACCGATCAGGCTGTAGCCTGATCGGTCGGAGGAGATCCTGATCGATCTGGTGACCGATCAGGTCACAGCCTGATCGGTCTGGTGACTGATCAGGCCTGATTGATCGCGAAAGCTGGGAGCCCCAGCAAAGCGCTGGATCGGTCTGCTGACCGACCCACAGACCCTGGATCGATCTGGTGACCGATCACTTTAATTCAAATTACATTGTCAGACGCTCTGATCGCGTCTGAGCATATCTGATACACTGCGCCTGATCTCTGATTCTTGATTTCTTGGTTGATATGCTGCACTAACCCACTGATTAAGCTGCAGGTGACAGGGAAGGATTCAAACACTCAAGGAGAGTCAATGGTGATCTTTCCTTGGAGCAGGTTTGTCTGTTTTCCATCCCAGGTTGCAACGAGCACTGGCGATGGCTAGAGCTGCTATCTGGTGCTGGTCTGAGGGGAGCTCAGGAGGTCCAGAAGGGCTTAGTGGTGGCTGGTGGTTGCAGGAGAGTAGTTGGAGGCTGCTGTGGGATGGTGACCTGGAGCTGCGTGGAGAAGACTTAAGCGCCGGTTGCGAGAAGTCTTCAACAACGCTAACTCTGCTAATCAGTATTGTTGCTAAGTTTTTGGCTTGCTACGTGCTTGTGTTCTTGTTGTTCCATCATTCCTTGAGCAAGCCATTGAGATCTGAGAAGCAATCATCCCTTGCTTGAACACTTGGAGGAAGGAACAAGAAGCTTCGAGTCCAACAGCGAGAAGACACGGGGAAAGGGTTCTTGCGTGAGATCGTCGCTGGGTGGAGCTCAGAGGGAGCTTGATGTGTTCTTGTCTTTGCTTATTGTTATGTAAGATCCTTCTTGTTGTTTCATTGTGCTTAAACATATATCTGTGATTGAAACGCTGTGGAGAGGTTTCTCCACCGAGAAGGAGGTTACTTTCTATCCAGTGATAACCGGGGCTTGATCTGCCGACGATCAAGGGATCGCCCACCTTAAGGGCACGCCAAGGAGTAGTGGCAAGTTATTCCCGAACCTTGTAAACCCTCCTTGTTAGCGATCTTGCTAGTTGTGTTAGTTTGTTTTCGTTTTCTGTGTTTCTGCATACTCTGTGTTTGCTACTTCCGTTGTGCTACTAACAAATCTAAGTGCAGAAATTCGATAAGTCTTAAAGTCCAAGTGTTTGGCTATATTCACCCCCTCTCTCTAGTCATCCGGGTTCCAACACACAAGTGGGGGTTGCTAATTCTTAGGATCATCTTTAGTGAGTTGGTCAAGTCGAAAGCAACATTGTGTTGCTCTCTCCACGACTGAGGCTGAGTATATCGCCATGGGAAAAAGTGTATCACAATTGTTGTGGATGATACACACACTAGAGGTGTATGGATTATCCTACAAGGGTGTGCAAGTGTTGTATGACAACATTAGCACAATAAACCTTACAAAGAATCAAGTCCATCATTCAAGGACCAGCACATTGAAGTGTGTCATCACTTCATTAGGGATCATGTTGCTAGAGGAGATCTTGTACTCTCGCATGTGGAGTCAAAATCGAACCTAACAGACATTTTCACTAAACCACTCCCCGAAAATGAATTTAGTTTCTTAAGGAGTGAGTTGGGAATGTGTCGTGCTTCATAGGATTGAAAAAAAACCCTTCATGATCATTTCAAATTGTTGGACAACAATTATTGGGCAACTTGGAGACATCTCACAAACACTATAAGGTTTAACAAAATATTTTTGTTTGCTAGATATGGGATGAGATACTAGGATCAACCTAATTTCTCAAAATGTTCATGCATCCTTTGAGCAATTAGGTTGACGAGACAAAAATCATTAAGTTGACCAAGTATGGGGAAAACCAATGCATAATACATGTGTATTTGGTTCTAAGAACATACTTGGGCATTCCAATCAAGGAAACTTGATTGGAGACGTGTTTTGATACAAACTTGTTTTTAATTGGTTGAATGTTCTGATTGAATTTAACTTCACTTGGTTGAGCTTTGTTTTTACAACAGAGAGGTTGTAGAATCATAAGGTTTCTTGATTCTTGTTGGGGGATAAACTCTAGTCAAGAGAACACCTCCAAAATCAAGGAAATTATATCTGATCATATCAGATTCTGAAAGGAGGTAGAAACGAAAGATTCTGAATAATTTCAGAAACTCTTCTGATATCTGATCGGTCAAGGAGACTGATTAGGGCTGTTATTGATCGGTCAACAGACCGAACAAAGCCTAGGAATCGATTCTTGTCCACTGATTGACCCCTGGATCAGTCCACAGACCGATCAGGGACCTCCCTGGTCGGTCGGGGTGACCGATCAGGCGTTGCACTGATCGGTCCACGGACCGATCAGGATGTTTCTGTGAGAATCCACAGAAAGCTTCTGTCTCGGACCTGATCGGTCCAACCGACCGATCAGGCTATTCCTGATCGGTCAGCTGACCGATCAGGGTGGCTCCTGATCGGTCCACCGACCAATCAGGAAGCTCACAGGAGCTTTCTGTCCAATTCTTTTCGGGACCCTGATCGATCCGCAGACCGATCAGGGACTTCCCTGATCGGTCACGCAAACCGATCAGACCTTTGGATCGGATGGTGGATCCGATCTACCTCATTAATTTCGGTTAGTGATCGCTCCACCAACCGATTTAATCACCCAAATCCTCATATCCTCCAAACCCTAGCGCCGAAACCACCTCATCTTCTTCTTCCTGCGCAACCAGTGAGCTTTCTCTCCTTGAGTTTTCGGCGAGCCCTTCCTTCGACGAGATCTTTGTGTGCTCCATTCCCTGTGAGTTCTCTGCGTTGTCTTTATGAGCCACGATCTGGAGTTCTCTGGAGTTCAAGTTCTTGCGAGCTCTCTCCTTTCTTCCGCAAGGTTCTGAGTTTCTTTCCTGCTCAAGCCCTTGAGTTCATCTCCTGCACAAGTTCCTGCGCAATCTGTGCAATCTCCTGAGGTCCTCCTTCTTGCGCAAGTTCTCGTGAAGCCACTGTGTGTTCTTCTCAGACAACCCCATCCAACTTCATGGCACCTAAGTAAGCCATTTTTTCGGTTTTACTTTGCTGTTTACTCCATAAGTTATGATTTTGTACTAATCAGTTTGTTTCAACTTGTGCTATGTCCTTACACTTTTCTGCCGTGACCTTCCAACTTCACTTGACCCGTTCAAACATTTTTTTTCCGTGACCTTAATCAAAATTTTTGTTGTGTCGTGATCACCAATTTTATTTCTGTGTCATGATCATCAATTTGTGTTGTGACCTTACCCTCAATTGTTCAATTTACTGGCCATGACCTTAGCCCAAATTTTGTGTTGTGACCTATTCCAACCCTTAGGAAATCTTCCAAGGGGAAGACACTTGCTGAGGGTACCTCGAAGACAAAAGCTCCCTCATCTTCTACACCCTCTGGTAGATACCCATCTTCTAGCAGTCCTCGATTTATTAGTGCCTACTTCGAACAAAAATTTCTCAATACCACCTTCAAACTTCTACCCTGTCGAACCCTGGAGAAAACCTTTGTATACGAAAACTGTCCCTCGGTTAAACAGATTATAGAGTTCTATAATATGGAATCCTTCCTTTTTCTTGAACACGAGATCAATGTCGACTTGATATCTGAATTCTATAACAATCTTTATCCCACTACTGGCACTCATTGTTATACTACCCGAGTGGCCAAGACAAACATAGATTTTACTTACTTTAATTTCACTGAGTATCTGGGCTTTCGTCGATCGCCCAATATCTATCCCTTTTTCCCTACCCTTCCAGCTCCTTTCCCAGTTCCATTCTTGAGAGTCACCTCTAATTCTATCTACGAGTATTTTTTCGGCCACCCCAGGCCGAATGGTCTCGATGAGCTTGCCGGTGACTTCCCTAGTTTTGCTGCTCTCAGCCTATCCCCTGTTGATTATGTTTTATTCAAAATCATCACCAACTGTATTCTGCCCATTACTTCAAAACCCCTTGCTGAGATCCGCCCTTTCCATTGTATGATGCTCTATGGGATGCATCGACACTTGGATTTTGACATCATGGAGAATATCTTCCAGTCCATTCTCTACTATAGGGAGCCCAGCCGGCGTACAGTCTACATGCCTTTCGGACACATTATTACTTACTGGCTCCAGTCAGTCGGTATAGATGTGTCCAAGGGCAGGACTATGCCGATAGTTCGGCAAGATTGCAGACTTGGGGAACGTGCGTTTGCCAAGTCTGGCATTATTGTCGGACCTCTTGGCCTTCAGTGGAAGGATGGGAGGGGTTTGGGGGAGTTACCACGGGCAGCACACATTCAGGTACCAGCAGCACCAGC